>PVJX010039854.1:0-15541 GCA_004027295.1 Dolichotis patagonum | reverse complement strand
GTGTGCAGCTCTCCGTCACTAGGTGGCGGTCTTGAGACCCCGGCGGAGACCGTACACCACCTTACCTAGTCTTGGATTTGTATAAGGCCTCTTCATAGGTCTGAGTCCAGATGAGTTGATCGCCCCAACCTAGAAAAGTAAAGAATTTAAAACTGCTTTATAATTTTAGGCCCAAACCTGTTGAACAGCATGGTAAAGACCTGGGATAAGTATATACTCAATACCAAGGGGTGGGGTGGGGGACCTCTAGAGAAATCGGAAATGCTTGTAAATCGTGATAAATCTAGAAAGAACACATCCCCGAACAGGGCAGACACTTCAGCACCAAGAGTCAGGAAACCTTCCCCAAATAAGCAGCACTTGGAAGCCAACAAGCAGCGGTCTCCCACCTCTGGAGAGGGTCTGGGGCAGTTTGGGTCGAGAGTCCTTCTTAGCTCCGGGTTTCACTGTGGTTTCCTTGGCCAGGGTGTAGGACAGGGCGACGAGGAGCAAGAAGGCTGACGCTGAAATTTTCTCCATGGCAAATCTGTGCGGCACACAAGCAACAATTAGCGATCTTCAAAATCTACAGACTATGTCTCTGTAGTGGAATACGACAGAAAGAGGACTCTCTTGACATCAGATGCGTGAGATTAGAGTAGAAATCTACCTTCTGTGAAATTCTTCTAAGTATGTACACTGTGGATATTTGTCTACCACCAGCCTATCAGTGTGTCTTATCTCTTACCCTGTTTATCAATGGATAATAGATTTACAAGAGAAGCAGATACAATCTAGGAAATAACTCCTCAGGGGCTCTACTCTTACAGCTGAGGAAATTTATGTCACAAATTTATATTAGAGTGTGTAGTACTGGAAGGTATATGTGAGCGTTGCCTCTTTTCCTGCCTCCGCAGTGCCTCATTATGTAGATGAAGAACCTGAAGTTGAGAGAGATGGAAAGATTTAGGAGATGGGTCCAGAAAAAGACTTCTGAATCTTACCATTTTGCAGGGCTGGCTTCCCTCCTCCCTCTATGAAATAAATAACCTAAACTCACAGGCTGCTTTAATCTGTGGTGAAAATGGGAACACTGCCACTGAAGAACGAGACGGAAATTAAGTGCCTGATTCCTCTCTGCATTTTGAAACTGTCAGCTTTGTCTCTTACTTGAAGACTGGCATTACTTTTCCTAGTGTGGTTCATTCAATCTATTCTCTGCGAATTGACTAAGACATTTCGTGTCAAATTCTTCCAAAGAGATTCTTTGATTCTCCATGGACCTTTTTTTAGGTAGGTGGTTATAGGTATGCATGTTAGTGCACAAAAGTATTCTGTGAGATTCATAGCACAGAGAACTAAGCCCCCATGGGTATCTCTTTATTAAATTCATTTTTTCCTTTTGCTGTTCCACAGTCAGTTACTAGGAAAAGCGGATGTGATGACTGCAAACAGGAGTGCGAAGTCCTGTGAGTGAGGGCAGAGGAAGTGAGCTGGCAAGATGCACAATAAATCACTAGGGTTTTCTGGGGACCATAACTTGAAAAGCTAGGGACTTGGGGTTCTGGTAAAGTCAAATAGTAAACTTGCTTAGAAAGAACTATGAAACTATAGCATCTAATTCTAAATACATTTAGGTTTTGAATCAAGTCTAATGAACTCTGTAAAGGAAGTAGGATGGACGATTATTGCTTAATATTGCAAGAGTAAAGTTTCTTATGACCCAGTAGTTTGAATGGGAGTCTTTGCAAAGTATTCGATGATTAAAAAAAGAAAACCATTGCTAAGTCACCAAGCCCAAGTGAAGCCTTATATTAAACTGAGCAATTGGATAGACCCAGGGTATAGCTCAGTGGCATGGTGCCTGCCTGGCAAGCGTGAGGTCCTGAGTTTGATTTCAGGTACAAAACAAAACAAAACAAAACTAACCAATTCTTATCCAAGACTTAGTGAGCAGTCACAAAGTGTCTTACCCAGAAAAGACATACATGAAATGAAGGAGTATCGTTCCTTCATTTTCAATACTCCTAAGATGTGGAACAGTTTTTTTTTTTTTTTAAATTTCTGCAAAAACAACTCATATGTACTACAAGTCAGTGACACATAGCCCTTTTGGTTTGATTTTTTTTTTTTTTTTTTGAGGAAGGATCTCACCATAGTTCAGCTGCCCCTGAACTTGCGGCAATCTTCCTGCCTCAACCTTCCAAGTGCTGGTATTACAGACGTGTACCACCATGCCTGCCTTTTTTTTTTTTTATTAATAAAATCAAGACCTTTGGTGTGAGAAGCCTGGATAACTCCTTTTCAGTGACATACAGATCTACCTATTTTCTTATTATTTGCAATCCCTTTCCCCCATCAATGGAGCACCCTTTGGGGAGTTCCCAAACAGCCCATCATCTTCCTATGGGTAGGACACCCTCTCCTAAGGACTAGAAAACACTAAGACTCTGGATTATTAAATTATGCAGACTCACCTCCCCAAACACATAAAAGACGCTGTTCCCCAACTATACTGTGCCTCATTTACTCTGCCCTTGAGTGCGTCTTACATCTATGCTAATAAATCCTTCTCATGTCTTTTTAAAAAATAAATAAATAAAAAGGAACTTTAATGTGAGAATTACATCTTTGGAACATTAGTTGGCTCAAAAATATTTTATAGATTACTTTGATTTTATCAACATTTAACATAGTATTTTATAATATCTATGTATCTATAAGAACATACTAGTGAGCTGGTGATAAAGTGCTTTTATTCAGCCTATTGACCATTCTTATTGTACCAATAGCTATTTGAATAGCTATTTTAATAGCTATTTGTACAATAGCTCCATGGGTTACAGGTTGGAACTATTGATATATTACATGTGTTTTATGGCCTGTAATATAACTCTTGCTGTACAAACATCCTGCTCTTTCATAACATGAAGAGATTCTACTCTGCAAACTTGTTGCATAAACAAGTTAGAACACTATCTAATTTTGGTAGATACTAATAATTTAGAGACGCGCGCACACACGCTGATACTGTGAAGTCTGCACGTCTCACAGTCACTCTATCCCTTTCTTAACAAGGAGTAAACCTGTAAGACGGATCAGTGTCCCTGTTCCTTTGTGCTGCAGGAACGTGACCAGCTCTCTCCTCTGCAAGCCTAGCCTGTGAGTTAGAAGACGGAAGCCGCAAGCATTCTTTACACCCCAGACAGAAAGAAAACTGTTTCCTGATTTGCAATATATACCCTAAGGGAGCACCTGAGTTATGTTCTCAAAGTTGAGGAGCCTGCTGGCTTTGCCTTTAGTTCGCCTTTGGGAGAGAAGCAGAACATGGAAGGTGACCAAGGTTCTTGGGCCCTGTCCCAGCTGAAAACTAAGGAGTTGGCCCTGGTTCACACCTCTGGTTTCCTAAAGGGGAAAGGATCACTTTGAACCTCTCAGGAATGTAACGTTCTGCCAACTGCAGCCAAAGGAAGCCCCAGGAAGCTTTTGGAAAAATTCCACTGTCCCCGCCCCAAATTCTGCCCGCCATCACCCTGGGAAACTTGCACTGCTGTCTGTTGTTGATCGACAGCAGCTTTACACAGCAATCAGAGACCAAAGCTCACTCGAAAGAGAGCAATTTGAGAGGCGTAGCCAAGAGCCTTACCTGGATTCCCCACCCACCTGCTTGTGCGACGGTCAGGGAGCGTCCAGGTCCAGAGTGTGCCCACGGCGTAGAGCCTCTCTATTTATGCACCAGGGCTCACCTCAATCCCACCCACTAATCCTGTATTCACGTGTTGCTAACTCGGAAGCAAATGTCCCTTTTTTCAAGCAATTGTCTCCTCTGGATTAAGGAGTTCCTTGGTTTATTTTTTTTTTTAAATTTCTTTTAAACTAACATTACAAAGGGTAATGCTTTTCAGCATGTGGGTCTCTTAACTGTTTGTGAAAGTGTATTACACAGAGGTTTGGAAAAACAGGCAGAGTGCCAATTCCAGGTAAGCTTTAAATGAAGACTTTTGATTTGCCTGAAGGCTGATTTGTCTTCATGTGATTGGATGAATACACACAAGAGATGATTCAGAATTCTAACTCTCATAGTCATATACCCTGCCAGACTCTACTACCACGCAAATTATTTTCCATATTACACTTCCTTCCTCTGGGAAAAAGAAAAGCACACTAACTACAGATATAAAAAATATTAGTCAAATACCCCAGAATATTTCAAAGCTGAGGAGATTATTGAAAACAGACAACTTGACACTAGGAGCTTGTAATAATTGCCTTGCTGATGAATATATGCAACAACTTCCCTCCAAAGAGTTAAAAACTTTTACACAGGATTTTTTTTTTTTATTTAATGGTAAGCTTTTCTGCTAGACATGCAGGAAGCCGTTTTTATCTTTCCTCATTAGCTTCATTAGAAACTGATGCCTAAAACATTTTTTTTCACTCCAGATTATTCAATTGCTCACTGAAGACTTTAAGATAGGAACTCAAATTTTCTGATAGACAAGATGGATCCCATGTTTTGTTCACAAAGTCATATTCAATCCTTAAAAGCTCAGATTGGACAATTCTCTCACAATGGGATGCAAGCCCTATAGAAAATAATTGTTAAAATTAGTTAAGATCACAAAATTTCAAAACTTTTCCAATTATGTGAATTTTTTTCAATACAGGCTTGAATTCTGTGGAATAGTGATTCTCTACTAAATTTTCTTTCAATTCTGAAAGAGTTTGCAGCAATAATTTCCTTAAGAGTTGGACTGAAAACAGTGATTTGAGCTAAGTCCTTAAAACTAGAAAGGCTCATATGTAGACCCTTAGTCAATTTAGCCCTTAGAAAGTTTGATTCAACCTCTTCATTTGGCAAATAAAGAATGAAGATACCAAAAACTTAATGACTTTCTCAAGATTCCACAACTAGTTTAGGATGTATCTGGGAACATAGCTCAGGGGTCTTCTAGTCCATGGTCTGTGGAATGGGAAGACTGGGTAGCATTTGTCGTCAGAAGAGTCCACGCAGCATCCTGCCTTGTGTTCATTGGATGATGTCAGAGTTGTCATTTAATGACTCTGGAACTTTAGTTTTCCTACCTGTAAAAGGGGGAGAATATACATGGCTGTTTTGACTGCTTAGTGAGACAGGGAATGAGAAGATACGTGCTTGGTGTGTTGGTCTGTTAAGTACTTCCATCACAGAATACCACAGCTGGAAGGCGCAACAACAGAAACATATTTTCTCTCAGTTCTGGAGGTCGGAAAACCAAGATCAATGTGGTGGCAGGATTACTTTCTCCTGAGGCCTCTAGGGTTGCCGGTGGCTGTCTTCTCTGTGTCTTTGCCCATCTTTCTGCTGTATTTATGTCCTGATTTCCTTGACTTATGAGAATACTACTCACCTGGGGTTAGAGCCTAACCTAAGAACCTATTTTAACTTGACTCTTCAAAGCACTATCTCTGATTACAGTTACATTTTGCGGGACTAGAGATCAGGATTTCAACATATGAAACTAACTAAGGCCATGATTAAAAAGTTGTTATACGTTTGTGCTTTAAGCATCTGTGTTATCATAATTTTAAAGGCTTTTATTCAAGTATATTTTTAAGTAAGTTATATTCTATTGTTGAATAAAATCTGGAGACTAAAATTAATGACTAGCAATTATTGAGTAGCCTGGATACTTAAATATATTGTTTTATTTACCCACTCATTTACTCATTTCTTCAACTGTATTTATGAGGCAAATATTATACCAGACATTAAAAATATAAAGATGAGAAAGATAGTCAGTTATTGAGGTAGTTAGACACAAACAGATATAACTATAATTGTGGGTGATAAGACATTACAGAGAAAGCTACTTATAGAAATTTATGACACTGCCCTTGCCTTCAATCTCTTTGAAGAATCATGATAGAAAAATTATAACATTTGACCACTGATGGGAGAATAGTGTGTAGTAGTCACAAGTAAATGAAATAGACATCCAGGTGTTACTATGTTTTCAGAAGAGGTAGAGATACCTATATACTAGAATGTCCAAGTTGGTGGTGGAAAGGAAGTTAAGCCAGATGTGGTGATTCATGCCTGCAATCCCAGCACTTGAGAGGCTGAGGAAGGTGATTACTATGAGTTTGAGGCCATCTCGGTCTTCAGAGTGAATTTAAATCCAGCCTAAACTACATAGCAAGACTATATCTCAAAAACAAACAAAACAAAACAAAACAAAACAAAACAAGCAAAAAAAAACCACAGAAAAATTAAAATGTGGTGCACCTAATGTGATAAGTGACTTCCGCATAAGCGCAAATATTTTTTAAGATGAATATTTATAAAGAAGACACTCATAATCTTTTGGCATTTAAAAAAATTCAGTCAATACTTAGAATTCCTCATTAAAATGATACACTTCAATGAGTTCCTATAGGCTGGAAACAGAATTTCTTGGAAAAAAAATCTGGGTCTCCTAATAGCTTTAGCCACGGAGGAACAAGAGATTTCATACATGTTAAGGCAACGTGTCCTTAGCAGCTGGCATCTGTCCTGCAGTTGATTCAGTTAGAGGACAAATACACTCCTCAGGGTGGAGCCCTGAGTAAGCAGCGTGGTCCAGAGCTGTCATTCCGTCTTAATCATGGAAATGACTTTCTGAAAAGTTTCACTGCCTTGTGAGATCACGTTCTTTAACCTCAGTTCTATGACATTTCTTCTGATTTTTTCTAAACCTAGCTCCTTTAAAAGCTACTATCTCATTATTTCCCTGTTCAGTCTCGGTCGATCGTTCTGTGGTTGGGAGTTGAAGTTTCTGTCACTATTTGGCCTCTGCACCTGAAATAGCAGGTGTTTTATAAGACACGGCTAAATAAGTACCAATGGAATATGGAAATGAGAACGTTACCTAGCAACACGATCTTGGTAAATATAACATGTGAGATGCTATATCATGAAGCATAATACTTCAAAGCTTGAGAAGTTTTCTTTAACAAGCCTAACCCATAAATTTTAATACTTTGAATCCACAAGAGAAATGCATTTTACTGTTACACAAATAATCTCAAAAGGAAGGTCCCCTTGGGTTTGGACATCACTCATCTGTCCAATGGTAATAAATAACTGTCTAAGGCCTAAACTTTTTATGCATAGAGTTGAGTGTATTATTTGGAAAATCAAAATATTTCTTCTTCAATTTATGATTCCAAACTTGCCTTTTGTATGTGTACTTGTATACTTTATGTCAGTTTATGTTGTTACGTTGATTTGCCAAATGAAAGAATTGGTTTTGGGATGGGGTGCGTAGGCTCAGGTGTGTAGGATGTGTTCAGCATGTGGGGGACTCTGGGATCATTCCCCATCCTCAAAAAGAAATTAGTTTCAAAAGAATCAGAGTTGGGCTAAGTTTTTGATTTTGTTTTAAAACTGCTATGATAGTTACAGATATAAAAGGTTGATAAATGGGTGCTAAGTTGCAGCTAGACAGAAGTCAGAATTCTGGAGTCTTATTGCATAGTAAGGCGACTATAAAATAGTGATTGTCTACTATGTTTCTCAAAAAACTTGAAAGGATTTTGAATATTTTCATCATAAAGAGGAGATAAATGTTTGAGGGAGGGGATAGATATGTCTGATTAACCTGCTTACATGATGTGTATATGCATGTATTGAAACAGCACATGGTACTCTATTAAAATGTATCATTCTTGTGTTTTATTTATCAGTTATAATTGAAGACATAGGCACCTATATTTTTTGCAAGTTAGCCTTTTAGGACCACTTTGTCCTATCCAGTTTTTCTGTTTTTCCTTGCAATACCAATGAAAGAATAACACGTAATATGTTCTTAATACTCTTCCATTTGACTGTGTTTTCCTATGACTCACTCTGTAATAACTGTATTCTCAGAGTCTTCAGAAATAGGTCAGCCCCAAAAGCAAACGGAAGAAACCTGCCACCTTTACTTTCTTCCTGATTTCTTTAGGGCCTCGTCATCCCTTCCAAGCTAGGCCTTGCTGTGTTCTCCACATAACATCGTTTCTCATCTGCCCTTAAAGTACAGATCACATTGGCTCGTTCTTTAGAAGCTTTCAGATGCTACACAGTGAGGGAAAATGGATTTTAATTCAGGGAATATTTAGGATGTAATTCTAGACATGTATCTTCATTACTGTTAAACCAGTTTTCTATTATTCTCATTTTAGGCTGAGTTGCCAGGAAAAGAGCTCTCTTCAGACAAGTAATTCTACCAACTATTTACTATAAAAGTTGAACCATTTGATTCAAATTTGGTGAATTTGGAGGCTGCCAATGTGGTTTGAGGGATATCAGAAATTCTGTAAAGAGATTTTTTACGCAGACTCATTAATCACTTTGTTTAAAATACCAGATGAGTACTAAAATGATTTTCACATTTTTAATCAGCAAAGTATGGATAGGAATTTTTTTAAAAATTCAAGTGAATATACACATCTTTACATCTTACTAGTTTTCTCTGATTTATCTCATGAGTCTGGATCAGGTTCATTTATTTTGCTCTTAAATGAAAATATTTCCTCAGTGTTTTCAAAAAGACTTTTATGAGATATGTTCAGAGTGTGTTACATCTGTAGATCAGATTAGTTTAGAAAACTGGGATTAATGACTTCCTAAAGACAAAAAAGAGAAAGCAGACAAGCGGTGAAATGTGTTGATGATTTCTGAAAGCAGATGAAACATTTCTCTTAAACTGTTACTAAATCTACACCTGTGATTTCTGAGGTTTCAGTATGGTGTGCTCATTTATTAAGCATGATATTTTTACAAAGTGATGGATTGTGTATGCTCTACATTCTCTTCATTCTTCATAGTGTGCTGGTTGCAATGGTTAGAATCTTTCCTTCTAGCACCATTTGTCAACTTATAATCATGATCTTTTCCCACACAATTTTGCCTATTACAGTCACTTAGTTGATGATTACTGGCTTATGGAAAAATGGGTGAAAAGACATGAAATTATTGGTTTGTGATTGCTAAACTAAGGATGAATTTTTCAAAAATTTTTATTCTTATTAGTATATGTTAGCAGTCTGTGATGATTATGTGCATTGTAGGGAAAAGGTATGACCTTTAAAGCAGTTTCTTCTGTAAATTTTCTGTTAGAAGTAAAAATGACACTTAAGAGATCTGGGTGTAACTTTTGTAAGCATTTTGAACAGTATACACTACTGAATTTTTTCAAAACTGCTGCCCTTTGTTGACTAACTACATGTTCTGTGCTAGTGTAAAGCAGCGACCAGAAGTAATATAATATTTATTCTGGCATGTGACCCAAGAAAGATTAATCTTAAAAAACAACTCTTTAAAAAGCACGTCATGCCAGCAAGCATAATACATCCTGTGATGTCTTGTCACTTGGAATTTACACAGATTTCAGTGGATCCAAAGATCAGGACGAGTATGTAATTTTAGGCAATGACAGCTTCGCACTGCATTTGGAGGTTCTGATTTTGTGGCCGTTTCCTCCTTTGCAAGACGCTGGAGGACGTATCAGGTTAGGCAATATCACCACAAAGACCTGTTAACCTCAGAAGAAGGAAGTTGCCAATGCAAAAGTGGTACCCAGGGGCCGATTTATGCTAGCTCACTGCCAATGTTCTGGGCTGCCAGGTGAGTGGAAAGACTTTTATATTTTATTTCCAACCACAGGCCAGTGTCAGAGATAGGGCCACAGAAGCTCATTGTTCAGCCTGTCTTGTTATCTGAGAAAGAAGTAGTTCCAGGATCAGTCCTGACTCAGTGCGTAATGCATACCAAGAAGAAATGAGATAGTGCTTCTTCCCGGGTGCCACACAACCTGACCCGGAAAGCCCGTTGGCCTTCTCTCACCCTAGGCATCTGCTTCCCTACTAGCTAGAGTTGGTCCTCTCAAATCTTCTCTTCCAAGGATACCACATATTCACTAGACAGGGTGTTACACCACAACAAGAGATTACATCAACCAGACTGGAGCCAGGACTCTCTGTGCCTGTCGTCTTTTAGCGTACAGCCATGGGAGCACTGCGGAGAGTTGTTACTGAGCCTTCTCTCTGTGCACAGCAGTGATACAACTGGAGAAGGGCACTGTCCTTTTGATACCCCAAGAAGGTTCCCATGTATAGAACATAAATGGTGTGTCTTCCAATTTCACCACCTGCCCTATGGGCCTGATTTACTTTCCATGTACTTTAATGGTTTTACTTTTCATTGCTAAAAGGCAAATTAGGCTTTTTCTCAACTTATCGGTTTACTTTTTATAACCATTTATCTTTATTGTCTTTTTCCTTTTAAATATTTCCTTAATACCTTCAAACATGTTTGAGGTAGAAATGCTAAACACACCTCTCTGCTTTGCATGTTGACTCTTCCTTGTGCAAACATTTTTCTTGCAGTGGTCTGTTCTTATTTGTGAACTCTTCCCAGGGAACTATTGTTCTGCTGGAGTCCTGAATGCTGCGTGCATGGTAGACAGGTTTCTCTAGAGCTTTTCTGAGTCTATATCTGGCAGGTGTCTGACTAGTCTCTTTGGCCTATGGGCATTATTGTGCTAATTACAGTCCTTGAGAAGGTTTTGGCAGAAAGAAGATAGTGGAAACTTCATTTCCATATGCACACCTAGGACAAATTTAGAATTTTGTTGTTTCATAAGAACATGTCTTTGATTTTTCTTTTCTCTCTCTCTTTCCCTATTCTCTTCCTTTTCTCTCTTCTTTCCTTTCTTCCTTCCTTCATTTCTTCATTTCTTTCTTCCTTCTCTTCTTCCCTTTCTCTCTCTCCCTGTCTCTGTCTCTGCCTCTGCTGGTCTCTCTGTGTCTGTCTCTGTCTCTATCTCTCTCGTTCACTGAGCACTGAACCTAGGGCATTACTCATGCTAGCCAAGTATTCTACCACTGAACCACCCCCCCCACCCATTTGATGGCTCTGAATATTCTCTGCAACTTTCAGTTGGAGTAGAGTAGAGAATAAAATCAACCTAGTCACCTACGGTACTCAGGTCTGTATCGATTTTTGCTAATGCAAGCACTTGTGATTACTTTTACTAAGCACTTGTTCCCTGGAAAAAGGAATCCAGAGGGATAGCGTGAAGAGTGTTGTCTGAGGAGCGATTACTGTCATGGTAACGAGGGGGTGGCTTTATCTGCAGTCTTGGTGGAGCCAGCCCTGCCTGGGCTTCACTCCTGTTGACTGGGGAGAGGGAGACTGAGGACGGGGGAGCAGGTGAGACGGATAGAGGGTGGTGTGCCTGGGCTAAGTCAGTTGGTGACAGCAATAGTGTGGGACAGCAGGTGGATGCCCAGGCCGAGGCCTGATTCAGGATGGGAAGGATGGCAACAGCACCTAATTCTTTCTGTGCAAGTGGAAGGAGGCCTCTGTTTCCTGCTTTTATATATTTATCTTGGAATGAGAGATGATAGCATTCAGGATGTATGCATCCTAATGCAAACACCTAAGCAAGCAGACCGGACGGAGGCTAAGTTAGGCGGCTTCTCAGTGTGTGCTGTCTTTATTCCAAGGATGCAAGTGTTTAATATTTACCTTGTTTTAAATGTGTCTAAGGTATTATCCTGTGTGTATACGTGTGTGTGTGTGTGTTTACGTGTTTCTATATTTGAGTGTATATGCACACACCAGGTGCTTGAGTGTCTTTGGTGGTGAGAAATCATTAGTAAGGGTGAAGGAAATTTTATTTCATCAAAAATAATTAGGGCGTAGTTCCCATATCCAGGCACTTTTCTGGACGTGGATATTGAGCAGTGAATAAAATAGCAAAATTCTTAGTCTTTCATTGTTTACATTCTAGGGCAGAAAGGCAGACAGTGAAGTAAATTAGTAAAATATACAGTGTGTAAGAAGGAGGTAAGCAAGACAGAGAAAGATAAAGCAAGAAGGACACACAGAGGTGTGTGGGCATGTGTAGTTTTAAAGGCAGACTTTAGGGCTGGGATACAGCTCAGCGGCATAAGCGCCTGCCTGGCAATCGTGAGGTCATGAGTTCGATCCCTGGTACAAAAACAAAACAAATCAAAACCAAACAAAATAAATAAATAAAGGCAGACTTTAGGGAAGGCTTCCTGGAGAAAGAGCTAAGGGAGCCAGGAGAGTAAGGATAAAAGAACTGAGGAAGAGGAGAAGGGGACGGAGAAGAGGGTTGGGGGGAAGCCCTTTGGCTGTAGCCACATGGGGCTGGAGAGGCTCCATGGTACAGCGGGAGACACGCGGTGCCATCCACGGACCGCCCCCTGGGCCAGAGCTCCGCAGGGTTTGCCTGACCTGGAACGCGGGATTAAATGGTACAGCAAGCTTAGAGACAGGTGTTCAGGCTGCCCTTCCACTTCGGCATCCCCCGCCTGTCCTGCATTCCCTCAGCGTCTTGTGCTCTGCTCCGATGTTTCCAAAATCTGCGAAACCTATCCCTGTCCAGGCCCTGGCTGATACTGATGCACAAGTCACACACTACCAGCTCTTTAATATAAATGTCCTTTAAAATGACCAACTGCAGACAGGGAACTTTGGCACAGGGGCCAAGTAAAGCTTTAAACATGGGAAGTAACTCAGAAATTCACTTACCAAAATTGGTACAAGTGGGCCTTAAGCGCCTACATCTGAGCTTTTCAGGTGCAGAGAGTGAAGCTAGGAAAGTTCAGATTGAAAAAAAACATTTTTTCAAAAGGATAAGTCAAAGGTGTCTTAGGTGCAATTTCCACTGTCAGTTTTCAGGTTTCATTACCTAATGGCCCTCAGACGCAGTACCATGATACGGCTGCCTTGTATTCGTTGTATTTTACCTACTTGCTAGAAACTTTGTAGACTAAAAATCTGAAATTTAAATATATTTTCCCCATTTTTTTTTTTTTTTTTTGATACCAGGGATTGAACCCATGACCTCATACTTGCCAGGCAGGTGCTTGTGCCACTGAGCTAAATCTCCAGCCCATCTTCCTCATTTTTATACCAAATTGATTGCAGTTTTAGTTTCAGTCCTCTTCTGTCCCTTCTTTTTGTTCCCATTTGTACACTGTAGTTTAGCTTATCATGAAAGTCTATCTACAAATCTAAACAGTCTCTTACACTACATTTGCTCCCTGTTTAAAACAATGTAAGAGATTCTTTTCTTACTTAAAAGCCTCCTTAGATAACATAGCTCTCCTTTAAAATCATCACTGTGTTGAGTCGGGGTATAGCTTAGTGGTAGAGCATTTGCTAGCATGCGTAAGATCCTAGATTCTATCCCCAGTATCACTAAGAAAAAAACAAAAACAAAAACAAAAACAAAAGCAAAAACAAAAACAAATCTGCTTAAATCAGTATGTTTTAAAACAAAGGTCAGAAAAATTAAGTTAACAGAGTTCATTTGAGCAAGAAGCAATTCACCGTCAGGCAGCAGCACTCAGAAGATATTCAGAAGGCTTCACTCAGTAGTACAAGCAGCAAGCTTTTGTAGCCTGAATACAGAAAGAAAATGGATCACCTGATTGACCACAAGGAGGCCTCTGCTACAGGGAATAACTGCCGTGAAGTATTTGCCTAATGGGGCATGGTGTGATGAGCTGGTTACTTATGATTGGCTGATTCTTAGCTGTTTTTGATTGGCTGAATTCTGGCCATTTGTAGAGAAACTCCTAAGTTAGGTTGTAGTTTGTTTAAATTCTAAGTTAGGTTGCAGCTTGTTATATAGAAACTCAGTATACGGAGTCAGCCTCAGACTCATGGCTTCCTGCTATTGTAATTCAATAAGTTAGCAGTATTACTGACTAATCATGTAACAACCATTGACTCCGTCAGGAACTGGATCTCTCCAGATCTCAGCCATAATGACCCTGTTCAATCTTGGCACCTACTTCTCCCACACACATGCTCTGTGTTGCAAACGAATGGTGTGTGTTATTCCATCTCCTTTCACTCCATATGTGCTTGCTGAATTTCTCCTGTAAGCCCAATTCAGTTCTATGCGATGGACAAGATAGAACAGTGACAAAGGCTTGTTCTATACCAGTATCTTTGAAATATCTTATCTTTAACATGATTTGTCCAAAATAATTTTTTACTTAGAAGACCACTACATAAGACACGTCAAGTGAGTTGTTTTGAATGTGATTTGGGGCCCTCTAGTTTTCCTCTTCTTCCACAGGATCCTTCAGTACCCTGCTTGGCACACACAGGTGTCCCTCACCATTCTTGGGTGACTGGTTACAGGACATTCCCAGGTATCAAAATCCACAGATGCTCATATCTCTTAAAAGAACGGGGTAGTATGTGCATATATCTTCTGCAAATCCCCCTTGTACTTTAAAATATCGCTAGAGTACTAGTACCTAATATTGTACAGTGTAAATGGCTGTTATACTGTGGTGTTTTAGGGAATAGTGACAAGAAAGTATCTGTACATGTTCATCACAGATACAATTTTCCCCCAAATATTTTCTAGCTGCTCTATTTTCTATCATTTTTCTTTCCTTTGAAATCCTTTTTCCTGTAATCCCTAACAGGGTGAAAGAATCTGCTTGAGGTGTATTATGAAGGAGGTGAACAAGTAAAATGATACACAACAGCGAAGGGACCTACATTAATCAGCTGTCCTGGGACTGGGACACAAACCCAGCACGCGCAATATAAAGAAGAGGTTTCATCTGGCTCAGGATTTCAGGGGGTTCAGTCTATGGTCAGCTGGCTATGAGACAGAAACATGATGGCAGATCAGTAAGGCAAGCAAAGCTGCTTAGTCCATGACAGCCAGGAAACCGAGCAGGGGACCAGCACTAGAGAGGAAAGGGACCAGGGACATACACAGCACCCGAGGTCACATCTCCATGACCCAGTCAGACACACCCAAAAGTGTGCTTTACCAATCTGCTGGGTATTTCTTAATCCATTCAAGTTGATATGTTACAACCAGCACAGAAGCCCACTCACTTGGGTGTGATGATCAGGGAGGGTTTTATGAAATGTTAGCAAAAATAATAAATGGTTCTAATAAAAATAAGGAGATCTTTCAGGACAGAGTAAACAGCTCTAAAAAGACCAGAGTCAGGAAAGTGATCAATCCATTTAAGGAATGATCCAGTTCAAGTAAAGGTTCACAGATCTGGAAAGAGACTGACTGGAGTCAGGCCAGTTCAGAAGCTGATGCCAGTTTTAATAGGATGTCTAGTAAGGCAGGCAGCAATGTGACCTGAGTGGCAGTTCACTCAAACATTTCCCAAAAAGGGGGGGCCTGTGGTGGGCAGGGATCCCGAACAAGGAAAAAAGAACATAGAAATACCCAGAAACAAAACTGAGAAATTCCAACAGCTCATGAGTGAGCAGACAGAAGAGGTTCATTTAGTAAATATAAGCTTTAGAAAGGTCTAGAAAAGTAAGGATGGAGTCTTATTTAAGATTCAAAGGTAGCTTAATTTGATTCCTTGCCTGCAGAAAATTACTCTAGTACTTAACTGTGCCAGATACCTCAAGAATGATGAAGAGGCCTGAGACATTACATCTACCCCAGGGAACTTGATGCGTAAGACAAGAGTGGGGGACAGAAAGGGCTGGCATAAGCAATCATGCAACCCCACTAACACA
>PVJX010039853.1:0-15525 GCA_004027295.1 Dolichotis patagonum | reverse complement strand
AGTGGGCTCCCAAATATTCAACAATAAAGTAATTTAATAGCTTATTTCTTGTACAGAATGATATGAGAAATTGAATCATATGATGATATGAAAATATAAGAATATCCTAAGAACAGAAAAATCTTGGTTTAGATCTTAGAACTAATAATTGTATTGTGGACTGTCCTGAGTTAAAGAAGGCATTAAATCAAGGAACAAGTCAAATGAAACATACTTGAAAATTATTTCCTGTAAAAAGTACTATTGAATGCTTCTTTTTTGAATATTTATGAAATGAGGCAAATTTTTAAAAAATTATATCTTTTTAAGATATATAATGTGGCATTTTAAAAATGTGTCATCTATATCACTCATGTATTCAAAAAATGAAGTTTAATTGCCCCCTTCTTGATTTTGGATTAAGAATCCTGTTCTGATGATAAAAAATCTTCAGAAGTAATTACATATCACCTTCATATTTCTCTCTCATTTTCTTTCCCACATTTTCTTTCTCATAACTTTCCCTGAGACACATGTTACCACTTATGACTACCTTTTCCATGTGGCAAGGAATAGAATCCTCTAGCAACCGCCTGCGAGGAACTAAGGCCAGTAGCAACAAAATAGGTAAGATTGAAAGTGAATTTTCCATATATATTGAACCTTGAAATGTACACAACCTGAAAAATAGTTTAACTAAACTCCATATGGGACTCTAAACCAGAAATGCATAGCAAAATGAGTGTTATTTGATGATTATCAGAAACTGTGTTATGTGTGACATAATAAATATTTGTTGTATTGGAGTGATAAATTTTGCAATATATTATCACGTACCCATAACTAATGTGTGTGTGTGTGTGTGTATGTGTGCTCAGAGGTAGAGAGAAACAGAGACAAACTAGAAAAGTAAACACAAATCAAAAATAATATTTTGATGAAGACAATATATTGATAAAAGAAAATATGATTTTTTATTTTTATTTTTTTCCATTTTATTTTAAAGAGAATAAGTCAAAAGAGGTCAGTACAGAGCAGATCGGAACCAGACAACATAGGCAACATAATATTTAACATTAAGACAACTGGACATTAACAATAGCTATCACAATATTTCTTTCTCTGCTATAGTAGAGCATAGTTTACAATACAATAATATCAAACATAACAAAAAAGTATAAAACCATTCAAAGAGTGAAAGAATTACATTCTGAACCAAATAACAGAGAACAATCAATGGGTACTATAATATCTCATTTTCAATAAAAAATTTTGTTTATACAAGAAAATATGATTTAATTAAATAAATTCTGATATACTATATGCAACAATAATTATTTCTGTTTTAAACCAGTAGCTCAGAGATACTTGTGCATAAAAATAATGTCTTATTATTCCAATAATTCCAATGATAAAATCACCATTCTGTAATAAAATTGTTCTATATGGCTACTTAAGGAAAAATGTTTTATAACAGACATAGCCAGACACAGACTATACAATTCAAAATATTTTAATATATTCAGCCTTAGAAAGTATATAATTATTTTTTAGTTTTAGGCAAATAAATCATGAGGCATTTATGGTTTCCCATCTAAGCAACTCACTGCTTACCTAAATTTAAACTAGGTAAGAACATTTTTAAATTCAATCAAGATATAATCTGGGTTTTTTTTGTTAATGTGTGGATAGAATTCAAGAACTTTTCTATGTTAAAAAGATACTTAAAATGCCTTAATTGTGAGATATACTATAAATTATCTGTCATTTAGTATTATATATGTTTAAGAAAGCCAAATATATATCATAATGTAAATGACAACTTTGTCCAGGTGGAATAAAATCATCCAAAATTAATTCATTATTATTTCATCAGAGTGTGCTAAGGATATACGGTATGTGTTTAAATTTCAATAAAATCATGAAGGGAAACCAAACCTTTTATGAATCTCAAATTATATCTGTTGCCTTACTTTATACAATGTTTATAAGGATCCAAGTTTCATAGGTAAGGTCTTATTTATAAAGACCTATCTTATAAAGTCCTGTAACTTTCCTTTACTGTAGCTAAACATCCTTTCAATTATCTGCAAACAAATAGACAAGACATGCGTTATATATGATTTTAATTGAACTTGTGTTCTGAATCCAATTTAATTAGGAATTCAGTTCTTTTTGGGAATAAAAATGTAACATTTAAAATTTTGAAGGAAGCTATTTACCTAAAATATTGCTAAGTCCATTACACACAGCTACTTTAGTCACTCCTCATTTAAAGAAACAAATAATGCAAATAACACTGTTTGGGCCAAAGTATGAAGACTGCTAGTAGAAATAAAGAAAAACAATATAATTTTCAGATAAAGATTTTAATACTTCTAGAGTAATGTTCCCCATTGTGCAATAGAGGTAACCTATTTTATCAATAGGAGTTTAATCAATTTAGGTGTTTCATAGTATGCAAAAGTTTTCATTGAAATCTGACAAGTGAATGACAAGCTTTTAAAAGATTACACATTTGTGCAACTCATCAGTTTTTCAGTTACATCTAAGTGTGTAAAAATACATAATTAAAGAGTTAACAGAGAGGTAATATTTATTTCTACAAACAGAAATTTAATTATTGTCACTATCGTTCATGGTTGATGTTCTTTATTGTGCAAATCATAAGTTTGATGGACACTAATTATTTAAAAATAGACTTTAGTGTCCATCATATCATTAGACATTCAGTACATTTAAACTAATTAACTAGAATCTTTTGGAAAAAGTGCATCGATTTTATTTGTTGTTGACATTAATTTGGAGCATGCATCAAGTGATAACACAGGATTACAAGAAAGAATTACAACTTAAAAATGAGGAAAATTTTATCAGTATATTCACCTCCAGATTATATTTTTCCTTGCTGAGAGAGTGTAGTACAATATTATTTGACTAAAGTATGCCATATTTTTTGAGACAGGGTCTCATTTTGTAATGCAGGCTGACCTTGAACTTGATTATCGAGCTCAGGATGGCCTCAAACTCACAGTGAGCCCTCTGCTTCAGCTTCTCAAATGCTAGGATTAAATGTGTATGCCACTGTGCTTGGCAGCATGCAGTAATTAACTGTATCATGCATCAGAAAATTCATCAATTTGAGCTATTTCATTGTTTTGTAATGTTTTTTTCATGAATAATGCATTTGAATCTTTCTTTTATTAGTGATACATATGCAGACATATTTGTGATTCTGTTTTGGGATCAAAAGCCTAATATCTGCCAATGTAAATTCCCCAATCAAAAAACACAAAAAGCACAAAGTATCAAGAACAAAAGTAAAAAAGTATGCTATATAAAAGAAAAATATTCAACTCAAAATTCATAGACTAAATATCAAAGAATTAAAAAACAACCAGTACGTTCAGCAGGAATCTCAAAATTAGCAAAGTGAATTTTAAGTCCAAAATAATCAATAGAGGCAAAGAAGGTCACTAAATGTCAGATAAGGGAACAATGCAACAGGAAAAATTAACATTTAACAAACAATTATTAATGTATATGCACCCAAAAACAGTGTAACCAAATTCATAAAACATTTACTACTGGACATAAAAGATCAACTACATGCAGGCACAGCTATTGTGGGCTACTACTATAGCCCACTATCACAAATATATAGATCAACTAAGAAAAAAATAAGCAAAAATATGTAAAAGTTAAACCACACCTTGAAAAAATAGTCTTGCTAGATATCTACAGAATATTTCACCCAGGAAAAATAGGATACATGTTCTTTGCAACAGTGCATATAACTTTCTCAAAAATCAACTACATACTAGCCTACAAGTCAGCCTTGAATAAATGTGAAAGAATTAAAATTATATCATGCATTATTAAAAGACTATAGCACAATGAAATTAGGCATGAATTTTAAAAGTACATAAATTATGCAAATGCATGGAAACAGAAAAACACGTTCTTAACTAAACAATGAGTTAGAAATAAGAAGAAATCCAGGCAGAAATGACAGTTTGTAGAGGTAAATGATAATGTCAGTACAACATACCAGAACTGATGAAACACAATGAAAGCAGGGCTAAGAGAGATTATAACTGTAAATTCCTATGTCACAAGAATGAAGACATGCCAAATAAATAATCTAAAATGCACCTATGGTCCAAGAAAGAACAATGTAAATTCAAATCTAGCTCAGGAAACAAAATTATAAAGGCCAGAGGAGAAATCTATGAAATTGAGACAAAAAAATAAATGAATGTAACAGTTTATTCTTTGAAAATCCTAAAATAGACAAAGCCTTAGCAAATCTAGCCAAAAAAAGAGAAAAAAGACAAAAATGTATACAATTAGAAAAACCATGAATAAAACAACAACAAGCAATGAAATCAAAAGAGTAATAAGTCATTTTTGAAAAACCCATTTCTGAATGGATTCACTGTTGAATTCTACAAAAACTTCAGGTATCTTCTAACACCAACACTCCCAAGTTCTTAGTGAAAATGAAAGGGAAGACATTCCTAGAAGCTTTCATTACTATGATTCCAAAGCCATACAGAGATCTCACCAAAAAATGAGCTATAGACCAATCTCTTTAATGAATATAGATGCAAAATTCCTCAACAAGTTTCCTGCAAAGAGAATTTCAAGTAGGCATTTCTCATGGATGCAAGAATGGTTCAAAATATGTAAACTAAATAATTATAATACATCACAGAAACAATTGTCTCACTATCTTCTAAAGATGCAAAAAAAGTCTTTGGGAAAATTCAACATGTTTTGTTAGAAAAACACTGAAGAAAATAAATATAGAAGGATCTGTTTTCTATCCAGAAAAGCCATTTATGATATTAAATGGGGAAAATATCACATTAAATGGAGAAAATCTAAATGCTTTCTCTCTACAATCAGGAGAAACAAAACGATGCACTCTATCACCACTCCTATTCAACATGCTACTTGAAACATTAGCAAGAGCCATTGGGCAAGAGAAAGAAATAAAAATTATATGCATAGAAACAGAGGTCAAATTATCATTATTTGCAGAAGACATGATCCTCAACATAGGAAATCCCTAAAAACTTACCAAAAGAATGAATAACAAAATTCAGTAATGTTGCAGAATAAAAAGTCAGAACTTAAAAATCTAAAGCATTTTAGACAATAAGCTTACTGAGAAAGAAATCAAGAAAAATACCACCAAAATAGCATCAAGCAACATTAAATACTTAGAAATTTACCTAACCAAGAAAATGAAAGACCACCATAATTAAAAATACAGTACTCTGAGGGAAGAAATTAAAAAGGACATCAGAAATGAAAATATATTCTTGTTTCTGGATAAACACAAAAATGTAGTAAAAATCATTATACTTCCAAAATTTATATACAGATTCAACACAGTACCAAACAATATTCTCACAGCATTCTTCATAGAATCAAAGAAAAACAATCCTAAATTTCATATGGAACCAGAAGAGACCTAGAATTGCAACAATAATCCTAGGGAAAAAAAGAGCAAAGTAAGAGGCATTACAATCACAGAATTGAAGTTTTATTGCACAGTTATCATGATAGAAAAGATAGGTACTTGCACAAAAACAGATGGAATAGAATACAATGGAATAGAATACAAAATGCAGAAACAACCCAAGTATATTCACCTGTTTGATCCCACATAGAGAAGATTAAACCTAATCCCATATCTTTTATCATGTACTACACTAAAATCAAAACGGATCAGATTACTCAATGTTAAGCCAGAAACACTTAACTTGTTGAAAAAAAAGATAGGTAAAACTTTTGAAATCATAGGCATATACATAGACTTTCTGAACAAAATCCCATTTGCAAAGAAAATAGTTCTGATAAGCAATAAATGAGATCTTATTAAATATAAAATCTTTTATATAGGAAATCAAACAACCAATAGAATTAAAAGGACAACCAATAGAATGGGAAAAAAACTGCCAGTGATTCCTCAGAGGACTCATAGTAGAAATATATAAAGAACTCTAAAAATTAGATCTCCAAAATAAAAAGTGTATGCACAGCACTGTGAAATAAAATAAACCTCAATTTACTTAAGCTATAGTGTCATATATTTTTCCCAGCAATGAAGGTGATAACTACCATCAGTTTTGATACCAGAAAAGCAGGTTCATTGCTGTGACTACCTAATCACATCATTAAGAAGCCTTGGAACTGCTTTATGCAAGGAGTTTGAAAAAATTTTAAAGACACTAGGTTGAAGAAACAATCCTAGAGTACTGTTGGCCTGGCTCAGTGAGAGATTTTGGTTGAATCTCAGGAGATCAAGGGACTGATGGAAATGCAGATAATAAAAGACCAGGCTCAGAAGGTTTCATTTGGGAGCAAAGACTCCATTGGCATTTGCACTCTAGGCCAGGTGTCTTATGCTCTGTTAGAAAATTTGTCTCCATTTAGATACTGCTCCTTGACTTTGTAGGGGACTGATGTTGTCTGCTTTAATTATTCTGGTAAATAAAATTTCAAGGCACTCTATTGTTTAGGCTATGATACTATAAGGAATTTGGTAACTTCAAAGGATGGACTAAGTGCATTTCCCATAAAGAGACTAGGGGTGGAATGTTAAGGTGAGTATCTGGATTTCCTCTAAGAGCCTCATGTTTACACAGCCAGGTCTTTTGAAAGGTTACTAGCTTATGGGAATTTATGATTAATTAGACATTAGAAGCTGTGTTCTGTTTGGAAAAGGCTGGTCCCTCTGGGTATCTCCCTGAAGACCCTATTTCCCTCCATATTTCCTCCCTTCTTCCTCTGCTTCCTGTCCAACATGAAGTGAGCAGCTATTCTTCCACAATGTCTCACTTCTATGCTACTTTTCCTTGGGAGTTGGCCAACCATAGACTGAAAGATAAGATAAAGTATACCTCCCCTCTTTTTAAGCTACAGTTGTCAGGGATTGTGGTCTAGCACTGAGGAAAATGACTAAGGCAATAGGTGTCAGATAATAGTAAGAAAATGTTTTGACTATAAGTTGACAAAAACAGAGAAAATGGTACACCAAAGCATCAAAATTTATTTAGACAAACTCCATCAGTTTTTAAGGCCTAGGAATGATCCCTTGTGCTTATGGTCTTTGCCCTAGGGGCTCAAATTTCTGCTATCTGGACTCTTCCATTATTTTTTCTACAATAGCCCCTCTCTGTATTTGATTATTATTGAGATGAACAAGGAAAAATATTCTTGACATGCTGTGAGTCACACTTTGAATCTCATTTAAGTGTCTTTTGAAAAAATATTTTAACCTTTGTGTCTTACCAAGGAATAAGCAAAAGATAAGCCACTCTTGACTTATTTTCCAAGACTGACTTTACTTAACAGTGGATCTGCTAAATTTAGTGTCTTTTGCAATCAAGCTGAAAATTCCCTGAATTATCAAGAAGAACTGTTTCTTTTTTGCTTAAAAGTTTCTCTAAATTTATCTCTTTCTTTTGGTGTTTTACTACAAATGGGAATGAGAAATCAAGCTGCAACTTTAACACTTTGTTGGGAAGCTCTGTGAAATGCACAAGTTTATTTTTAATATTTTTTGTATTTTATGGCACAGTAAGATTTATGCCACTATAAAATAATTCACTCTTTATTTTTCTGTAGTGACTTCCTCACTTTTCTTCTGATCCGTTGCTGGTAGAATTCTCCGAGTTCAGATGTCTACAAACAGTGTGTTCAAATCAATGTAATACTTTTCTACATGCTCCTTAGTATTCTTCCAACCTCCACCCACTCTCAGTTCCAATGTCACCACACATTTTTAGATAATTAACACCTTATTTCTAGTGTGAAAAATCTGTATTAGTTTCCTAATGCTGCTGTCACAAATTGCCACAAACTTTTCATCTGAAAACTACACAAATTTATTATCTGTGGTTGCATACATCTCAAGTCCTGTACAAATTTTACTGGGCTACAGTCAAAAATATCATCAACATTGATGAGAGGGTCTAGTGGAGTGCATTTGTCTATTTTCTCTTACTGTAAGGAGACTTATTTTTCCAGGTAACTAATTACATTCACATTTCTGAAGGTTGAAGAGCATCTCAGAGACTTTTACTCAGCTCTAGTAAGTCACATAGTGTTTATCATCACAGTGTGGGGAGCACATGTGCAAAAGAGACACAATACAGCGAGGTACCGAGGATTAACTGTGGTTCCACACAAACTATGTGAATTTCTTCTGAGGGCTCAACCCCACACTGACCAAAGGACTTCTAAAAGGGTTCCAATTTTTACATTTCCTACCAACACTCAACATTGCCACACTGAAGAGTAAACTCACAATACATGACTCTTTATGTAAGCACTAAAGTCATGTCTAAAGCATGACTTCAAAAATATTTTTTTGCACATTACAATTGTTTATGAAATAATTCCTTGAATTTGTTGAAATAAGGCTCTATATTCTTGTAGGCTGTCAACTCATTCATTCCTAGCTTCTGGACGTCGCTTAGCATTTTAACTCCTTTCCTTCAATTTCAAGTTCTTGTCATGCTTCTAATATCTTCTGTTTCAGACTATATAAACATGTGTCTTTGAATTTTCTGCCTTCCTTGTCTACTTTTAAGGGTCTATATGATTCTATTAGTTTCATCTAGAAATCCCAGAATGGTTTTTGTCCCCATTTCTTCTGATATTCAA
This sequence comes from Dolichotis patagonum, assembly GCA_004027295.1. NCBI lineage: Eukaryota > Metazoa > Chordata > Mammalia > Rodentia > Caviidae > Dolichotis > Dolichotis patagonum. The sequence goes on along the minus strand of PVJX010039853.1, from coordinate 6,864 downwards.
CCTTGATTCCATTGGAAGCATTGATATTCTTTGTCATGGACATATTAATAAGTAAGGGCTTAGGATATAGTTCAGTGGTAAAAATTTTGCCTATCATGCATGAAGTCCTGAGTTCTATCACAATCATTAAAAAACAATAACAAAATAATACTTTCATAGCAATAATGCTGCACAATAGAAAATAAACATCATTAGTATGGAAATATTGTTTTTTACATTTTATAAGTTTTGAAAATGAGCTTCATTTTGCCCAAGATTATTCTCTATTTCTTAAATCTTAAATAAACTCTTGAAGGAACGCCAGTAAAATTTTTCCAAATGCAGTTGTAAAGCTACATGACTCTGAATTTTCATTAGTGGTCTCTTTATCTTTGAGTTTGGTCACCCATATAGTCACCCATCATAAGACACAGAAGATAGAGAAAAACACATCTCTTCTTTGGTTAAATATTTTATGAACTTCCCATCAGATTAAATGTAGCAACAAAAATGAGATTTGATCTATGACACTACTATTTTCAATAAATTTATCACTGATTATTTTTGTGAGATTTTTCCACTATTAGATAATTATGGACATCTAAAGCTATGTTCTTAGATTTCAAGGGAGAGCAAAGTGCAAATCATATTCCTTATCTCCTAATGACCATTAGAGTCACAAAACTAGCAATCACATGGTATCCATTTCTTTAGGATTTTGATGCACATTTTATACCCATAATGTTATACATGTTAACTTATTTTGTTTTAGTTATATATTATCATCATTATCACTTTGTAATATTGTTATTGCATCAAAGTGAATCCAGGCAAATACAGTAGACAACTCACCCCCATGAACCTCTTATCATTTACTAATAAGTAAGACAAACGTGTAGCTAAGAGAGGGAGAATTGACAAGATTTCAAAGTAGCAGCCTGAGGCTAAAACTTCAGGCAATAAGGGAAAAAGCACACCAGGCTGCTACTTCAATGAGCAAGACACTGTATTACGTGACATAACAAGATGGTACACATAGACAAATTCAATGTTACTGTTTCAAACAAAGATGGTGATGAATCTGAGGAACACCTGACCTCAAACTTAATTATGCCCTCATTGCAATGCATTTTTGTAGTAATATCTCCACTGATAAGAGTATATCACAAATTTATGGCACATTTTAGACTATGAGAAAATTTCAGTCTGCAAAGTAACTAAAATTCCACCATGTCCAAGACCTCTTCACTTTTTGAAAAACCCATGAATAGGTAATGAAATCTCCTTGACACTCTATAAAAGTTAAATGTATCATTTGTTTGGAACTTCTATGTCTCTTCCAGTTTACTGTCTCTTCACTGAATCTAGGAGCCAGCTATGTTTCTTTCCTGTAGCAAACTTTCATTTTATTTTCACGTTATTGAAAAAGTCTTTGTTACTCAGCTTAGTCACTGTTGAGACATAATATTTAACACCCAAAACTTGAAGGAGAGATTGAATTTGCCTACAGTTTCAGTTCATGGTCAGCCAGCTGGAAGTCAGAAACATCATAGTAACAAAGTGAAACAGCTAGTGCATGGTGGCTGGGAAGACAAGCAGAGAGAGAATACCAGAGAGGACAAAGATAGAGATCATATATATTACACAAGAACAACACTTCCATGACCCACTAGACACACTTATGAATGTGCTTTTCTATCTACTAGGTATTTCTTAATCCAATAAATTGGACATATCCAGGAGTACCCACCGATTGCTATATAATTTTAATCTTCCAACTTGCTAAAGACCTGTGGTAACCAGTAACATAGTAATCAGAACACTAACCATTGAGTAAATATGAAAAAGGTGTACCAAAGGCAAGTCCCTATTTCTACATTTTTTAGCAGAGGCAATACAGGTAAATACCTCAAGAACAATATACCAATGTTTCATTAATAAAATGAAGAGTACCAAGTCACTGTTAACTACAGCAAGTTTATTTTATTTTGGATTAGCAGTGTTTCTTAGTGTTATTTTCAGCTGTGGGACAATTCATGCTTTCCCCTTAAACATATAAGAATAATTTAGGACACTTACAAGCAGGATGGAATTACATAAATTATAAGTAAAATCTCAGTGATATATGAGTGAAAAAATGTAAACTAAACATTGAATTCCAGAAATAATGTAAAAAATAGAATAAGTGATATTCTTGCTGAATTTTTTATTCATTTATTTTATGCTGTAAGTCTAAAATAATGGCCAGAATAGATGCTGGGTTGTACTGTTGATAGCTTCATTCTGTGATAATAAATGACTTTAAAATCCCAATGAAAATGAAATATAATAGAATAGTAAATATTTAAAATATTTCTCCTGTAAAAGAAAAAGACGTATATTGAATTTGCTGACATGGATCATCTGCCAAAAGAACTATCCTATCACTTGGACCACAAATCCACAAAAAACAGAAGATGTGAAAACAAAGTGCCATCTACTTAAAATATGTACAATGAGTTACTACTCAGCCCTAAAGAAAGACAAATTTGAGATATTTGTTGCTAAATTACTGGGCTTTGGGACCACATTCTTAAGTGAAATAAATTAGAAAAATATATAAATGTTATATTTTTTCTGTGGTACAAGAAACCGAAAGTACAAACAAAAACTAAAATATACAATAGATATTCTGAGAGAGGGACAAATTGTTAGGAAAGGGAAGTAGGAAGAAGTGAGGGAAAAGAAACATGTGACAGAAGAAGGGTAAAATGGAAACTAAGCCTTGTATGTAAGGAAGGGAAAAGGGGTTGAGGAGAAGGGAGGGGAACGGGAGAAAAGATGAATCAAGATATATCATATGCAGGTACAAATTCCTTATGTTGAATGTGATCGAAATTGTACTCATAAACTTAATAATAGAATATGCAATTTTTTTCTTGAAAACAATAATTTTATTGAGTACAGTAGTGCATAGCTCTAATCCCAGCACTTGGGAGACTGAGGCAGGAAGATCACCAAGAGTTTGAGGCCACTCTGAACTATATAGTGAAATTCTGTCTCAAAAACTAAGAAATAAAGAAAGAAAAAATGAAAGAAAAGAAGAGAAAAAAGAAAAGACAAGTAAAGAAAAAATTTAAACTGCATATCTAAAAATGTAGGTGGCGCATTTGCATGACCTTCTGTAAAACACAAGTTTTCATTTAGATCAGGTGACTAATTTTCTATATTTATTTCACTCATATTTGATTTCAGGTTGATTTGTGCCCATAAAAAGGAGCTGTCAATGGTCTTGTACCATTATTAGAAGATTAACTTTGCAAATAGCCAAATGATACCAATGTATATGTAATAGTATCAAATTCTCCTAATAAAAAGTCAGTTAAATCCATTTCAATAGAAGTTTGAAATTTTTGTTCGAAGTCAGTATTTGGAAGTTCATTTTGTTGATAGTGAAATATTTGATACTGGCATGAATACTTTTTTAAATATTAAAATTCAACAATACTGTTACTGTTAGTTCTTAGGAGAAGTTTATATGTATAATTTATAAACATAGGGTAAAAATATATTTAGAATGGATGGTAGCCTAAATTTAAATAATAATTATAAGAAAAAGGCAGTGTTATACTGAATAACATAAATCACAACATCAGAATTTGAAAGTTTCTTGTACACACAAATTAATGAGATACATTTTGGAATTAAATTAACATTGAACACACAGCATGATAATGTTTTCTATCTCTGGTTCTCATTACCAATAATAATTTAGCTACATTTGAATACTTAACAGCATTACTTTGTAAATAAACGAAGTATCCTAAATGATTTTTAACTTATTAATAAACATGCATGATTATTTTTTAATTTTGAGAACTTTTTATTCAAAATAATTTGGAAAATTTGTCACAATATCCAATGAATATTTTGAAAGCATACATATATTAAAATTATTGAAAATAAGTATAAACTTGGTAAAATTTATTCTTACTAAATCAGGTATGTACTTAATAAAATATGTGTATAAGTACCATTGTTCTTGAGTTAATTCTCAGATTTAGGACTACTCTGTTCAAATCTCAACATACAGCATAAATTCTTTTATTGACCACACATTTTGAACTGGTTATATTTATAAATTTTACAGAAACAGGAAGAAATCAGAGGAGGTTTATATGTCTAGTTCTGGAAACTTTAAATATAGTTGTTAATATACATCATATACTTGAGAAATTTCATTTATAAAAATATTTCAAGAATGGTTCTGAATTGAGGCAAAAATTCAGTTAACTGTGAAAGCATTGTGGAATTTAATGTTTATATATTTATGTTTAGAAATACAATCGTGAGTGTGCTTTATTTGGTATAGTTTGCACTGTTCTAACAGATACCTGAGAATCAGTAGTTTAAATATTTTATTGTTAACAATGTTTTGATCTACAGGAAACTCAATTTGCAATTATTTAAAAATGCTAATTTTGCAATGCAGCTTTTACAAATATAACAAGAAATACTATGAAAAAAGAAGCAATTATAAGTCTTCATTGTCTAACAGAGATTTCTGTGAGATTAAAATGTAGCCATACTTCTTGATTGCTATTGTTGCTTCTAATCATCTGGGCAGTATCTTTGTGTTACAGTAAACTCAATCTTCTGGTCCCGAGGATGCCATACTGCTAGACTGGAGGGGTGCTATACTTCTGCCCCATGCCCAATAAGTTAGCTATTTAGTGTACTTTTCTGAAAGTTATGTCTAACCCAGGAACATTGGAAGTAATTTTCCACATTCATAGTGATACTTCTGGACTGAACCCTAAATTTAAATAGAGAGTTTTGATTATTAGGAAGCTTAGTAAACAGACCAAGTTTAGAAGAGCTGATTTTCTACTTACTTTAAGATTTATTCAGGGTGAATGAATATTGCCAAATCACATTCAATGCTGGAAGGACCATTAATTCTCAAATCCAAGACTACAAATTTCTGTGAAGAGACACATGCAAAAATACTATTTTTACTAGAAATAATCTTTATACTTCATGAACTTAACTTGTTGAAAATCAGTGGCCCTCCTGTATATAGATCCTGAGCCAGGGACTACAAAATTATTATCCAAGTTTATTCTAACTCTACCTGTTCATATGATATTCAAATTAATTCTCTCTGGAGACCCTTTTATAAAATATTTAGCTGACTTGACACTGTTATCTTTTGGCTGTACCTCTCCTATTTGGACTTAAATTACATTACCTGGGAGCTTTCTGTCAAGATTGATTTTGAAGATTTAAAGAAAAATGTTGTACTTTATGTGTCATCGATGGTCACCAATATATGATAGTTTGATATAATTTTAAGTTTACAATGGGGGAAAAATATGAATCCAAGGGAGAATTTACTTCAAATTTTATCTTTTAGTCTTTCCTTAGGCTAGTAATATGTAGTAAAATTCACTTTTCTGATTATAAACTTAAATACTTAGCCCTTCACCCACCAGGAAGTCTCCCAGAAAGCAGTATCTCGGGCTGTCTCTCGGACCCGAAACTCTCGGACCCGTAAAGTGGCCTGGGCTGTTTGGATCAAAAGTCTGCACAGACCTGCATCTCGGCTCGAATCTTTGGGGCTGGTAGGCCTGCCCTTCATCCGCAAGGAACTGCCTGGAGATCGGCATCTGGGCCAGGTCTGTTTGGGCCCATAGCACCGCCCTTCATGCCCAGGAAGTCTCTCAGAAAGCAGCAAATCAGGCTGTCTCCTTGGGACCCAAAAATGTCCGACCAGCAGAGTGGCCCCGGCTGTTTGGATTGGGAATATTGTGGAGACTGACATCTTGGCCAGGTCTGTTTGGGACCGGGAACTTTTCAGAAACCAACATTCTGGCCTGACTCTTTGGGACCTGTAGGCCCTACACTCACAGGGAACATCCTGGAGACCTGCCTAGGACAAGGCATGGAGGCCTGGCCTGCCTGAGATTCCACAGGATCCGGGGTTGCCACATCCATCATTCGCCTTACAACTTAGGGAGCCAGGAGCCCACAGAGGGAAGTTAGGACCCTGTGAGGAAGCCAGGAGCCAGTGGGGGAGCCACTGCCCCTCCAGGAATAGAGGGTGTAACAGGTAATTTGCCACATAAGGAGAGAAAGCTTTGGAACACCGCTCAAAGTAAGGAACTACAGAAAAATGACAAAAGGAAAGACCAAAAGGCAGGCTCAAAGCCATAGCCCTCCCCAAGAAAGCTTAGAAGCTGTGTACATAGAAGAAAAAATAAGCCATACACCTGAAATGTCTGAAATGATATCAAATGAAATAAATATGCAAATAGGGAAAGCTATGGAGAAATTCAAACCAGAAATACTTGCCCAGGTAAAAGAAGAATTGATTAAAAAAAAGTGAAACAAATAGTGAACACATCTAGTGAAAACACAGCTAAAAACTTAGAGGAACAAAGCAAACAGATAGAAACCCTCAAAGAACAATGTAAGCAAACAGAATGCATAAAGCAGATTCAAAGAGATATACAGGAAATGAAAAATTCTATTGAAAGCTGTAAAAACCGCCTCAATGAAAGTGAAGACAGAATTTCAGACCTCCAAGATAAGATTGCATCCAGTGAGCAGGAAAGACAAGATCTTTTAAAAATAAGACAGAATCAGTAAATAACAATTCAACACCTGAAAGATGATGCAAAGAAAAAAAAACATAAGATTAATACGGATAAATGAAAAAGAAGGGGACAGCCCAAATGATATCAAGAGGATATTTACAGAAGTAATAGCTGAAAACTTCCCAAACATGAGAAGAGAAACAGACATCTGGATAAGTGAAGCATATAGAACTCCAAACAGCCATAACCAAAATAAAACTACACCCACACACAAAATAATCACCATCCCAGAAATCCAACATAAGAA
>PVJX010039852.1:0-15540 GCA_004027295.1 Dolichotis patagonum | reverse complement strand
TTGTGGCTGTTACAGACCTATAAAGTTGTAGGCCTGTTTTCAGGTTACTTGTAAAATAAGCCAACAGTGATGTTGGAAAATCACCTATTTATGCTTTTTGTCAGGACAGTTGGTCACTTTTCTGTGCCCTCAGAAGGTTCAAAGCAGGTTCTTGTTAAAGCAAAAATCTTTACTCCAAACATTCCCTACACTAACTCTCCACTTGATGATTAATCCATTCCATTGGGGAGAAAAACACTTCAGCTAATGAAAAAATTAAAAATGCCTTCTTGTAGTTACTTAACAATGATATTCTGAAAATCAGCAGAACCTACACAACACATACACTCTTGTGGGTTTAACTGAGTCGCACCTCTGGTGTCCTTTTCCAAAACCTTGAAGAACTCAAGGATTTTAGTCGTGTATTTCTCTTTTGAGTCTGATTTATGAACTCTTCCTTGTCTGGCCAGGTGCCGGCCACTTTCCACAATTCATAATCTGTCACCAGGAGTAATGGTCCATTTCCAGAGGTGAAGTGTGACAGTTCTTTCTGCATGCATCAGATAAACAGATTGTGTGGCTGCTCAGTGATCTATCTGAAGTAGACTGAAGAGCACATTAACCTTTCAGCACACCCCCATTTCACTGTGGTTCTTTTCTTTTATGCTCTTCATTTTTCTTTGTAAGAGGCAGACCTGAGGAATAGTACAACATCCAATCACTAGTGAGCAGATTGGTCAAACTCCATAGAGGTGAGTGGGCTGTGGTGCCTAGGAAATTGCAAAAATAGCTCAATGCTCAAACCTTACTGTATGAAATTCCTTCAGAAAGCCATTGAAGTTAAGAGGGGGATTTGTTTTTGCTTTCTTTTCTGGTTCCTCAATGTCATAAGCTTTGGTGTAACAAGTGATGGTTGGCTTCAGCTGACCACTTCCTTTTCTTCATTTCTAAAAGGACGCTAGCAGTGCTCTGCACTCTAGGATGTAGTTAATTGAAGGCTCAAAGGCTTCCACAAGCTCTTTCATTTTCATGAACTCTGTGTCTGTGTACTTGGGGTAGTTCTGCAGAAATACCAAATTGTTTTTCATGGTTGGGACCATGTTCCAGGAGGCACTCAGTACACTGGCCAGGTGTAGATCAGCCTGTAACATCCGGGGAGGGTTGAACACCATGCCACCCTGTGCCACACCGTGATGTCCAAGAGTGGACTCCAACCCACTGCTCTGCCGCGATGTGCAGCTCCCAGCACTCCTAAACCCAGTGTGGGTAAAAGAACTAAAGAAATGGTTTAAAATGAAAGAAGGCGGGGAGAAAGAGGAAACAAACATGGTGGGCAGCTACTCTGGACAGAGTAAGGAGTCTTAGAAAGTGAGTAACTCGGGCATTTTTTGCCTGCAGCTCCTTTTATTGAGATCTTTGTCTCGCCTGGTGCCTGGAATCTGATTGGCTCCCTGGCTTGTCTTTCATCCTAACCTTGGGTTTCTTCCAGCCATGGGACCCGTCTGTGTTCTTTGGTGGAGGGAAACGGCTTACGGAGAGGAGGGGAGGCAAAAGGACAGGTAGGTAGTTTAGGCTAAAGGATTAAGTGAATGGCAAGTCTGTGACTCTTTTTCTAATTCCTCCAAGTCAAGCTGCCTTTGCTCTTCTAATTGCCGGAGTCTGACCGCAGAGGTCTATTATCTGTCTATTAATTTTTAATAAAGCTCGATGAGGCCTTCATGCTATCTTTTCCCTACATATGGTGCCCCCTCTGTCTATAAATGTAGCCACCCAAACAGGAATAGAGATACGTGGATGACCTTAAGCCGGATTCATGATAACAGCAGGGCACAAAAACTGTCAGACACTAAATACTGCTAGCAATATTCCTTTTCCAACCAACGTAGGGACTCTGGAAGTGCTAAAAGTAGACCCATAATGTTAAGTGATATAAATCAGACACACAAATTTAAATATCTCATAGTTTTTCTTATAGGGGAAAACTAAAATATAAATAAAGAACAAAATAAAAGCTAATAGCAAATAGGGAAATAGGTCTTTTGTAAATGGGAAGGTGACCAAGGATGGAAGGAGTAAAGGAGGAGATGAAAAAGAAATTAAGATGTGTTATGTCCAGTACCAACTCCACACAAGTAATAAAATTATTATGTATACAAACTTGTACTAATAAAAAATTAAAAGCAAAGTAGATCCAACCTCACTAAATTAACTCTGTGTATCTGTGACTGTGTACAGGTACCCTTATGATTTTTGCTCTATAAAGCCTCCCCTGTAAGAGGGTCCACCATAACCCACTTTCTGGCTCCCACTCTGTCTCTATTAGGCAGAAGCTATCTTTTCGTCAGTATTTCGTATTCTTACCTTCCATTGTTCCTTGGAATTCATTTTTCAATTTTACAGAACATGAACTCAAAAGTATCAGACATCTAGCAGGTTGGGAGTTACAATATTTCGCTTATATCATTTGGAGGTCCCATATTGAAACGACATTGGCAAGGAAGTCAAATTCAGAGTTTTAAGAAGGAACTAACTGAGTCTGAACATAAAAAGAAAGAGACTGGGGCATAGAGTTTGTTCTAAAACTATAGTAACCAAAGAATCAAGAGTAAGATAATCTAATAGTTAAAAAGGATATCAGTCACTAAAAGTGGGGCACAAAGAGAAATTTTTTTTATTTTGTCTCTTAGTATTGAACACTGGGTTGTGAAAGAAAGGAAGAATGGAAGGAAGGAAGGAAGGAAGGAAGGGAGGGAGGGAGATGGAAGGTAAGTAGATCAAGAATGCTAGAAATGAAGTGCATAATTTTTCAAAGAATGGCCCAGAGCAGTACTTCACAGCTTAATGTATCTTGATAAATTTTGGTTGTGTAGTCGGGTGAGGTTTGGGATCCTGCCTTTCTAAAGAGACCCAACACAACGCTGATACAGCTGGGTCACAGACCACACTTCGAGTAGTAAGGCCTAGAATAAACCAGCAAGGAGAAGTCTGAGAATAATGGAAGAGAGCCTAACTCTATCTGAGTAACAGTAAATGTCTGCTTTCAATATCTGAATGATTCAGACGTTTGGGCAAGACAGATAATCAATACACTTTTATCTTCTATGCCCAGCATTAAATATTGAGGGAAAAAGAAAACTTAGAATGACAAATAAATGTACTATATAGGATATACTCTAGTGCCAAAAGATAATAATCTTTTTTTTTCTTTTGTGACATTATCATTTGCTTTGAAATTCCACACCTGTATTGCAATTTAACTTACCACATCATTGTATCTTGTCTTTCTCTTCTTCTATAAGCACTTCAAGAACAAAGTTTTAATAAATATTAGGTTGACTGATTTAGTCAGGAGCTCCAAAGTCTAACCACAGCTCTCTTACTGTCTACCAATTGGTAGTAAATCACTTATACTTTCTCTGCCACAATTTCCTTACCTCCTGTTGTAGGTATCAGAAAAAAATGAGATCTTAATTGAAATACTGTTTTGGAAAATTTATTTCAAATATAGAGGGCTCTGGGAAGTATATTTTACTCTCAGTGAAGGATTTTTTACACTCATAGCAAACTTGCTGTTTGGAGGCGGGGCCCACTTGGAGGAGATGGATGCCCATAAAGGGTGCATCTTTTGTCAGCAGTCTGTGCTCTGCTTCCGGGCCACCATGAAGCCAGCAGCACTGTTCTGCTACATCGTTCCGCTGTGGTGCTCCTGCCTTAGAAACAGCTGAACAGGAGCCCTCTGAAACCATGAGTCAAATTAAACTTTTCCTTCATTAACTGTTGAATATGAGGTATTTTATCCAAGCAGTGGAAAAGCTGAGCCTCTGTGTACACCACCAAAACAAAGATTGGAAGATTTTCTAAAATCATGCAGTGTATTATGTCAGCCCTCAAAATACTTATTTGCAATCGGTCTGGGAAAACTAGTGGTGGTTGTTTCTTCAGCTACTGTTTATGAGACAGCGTGACACACACAGGTGAGAGCCAAGCAGGGAGATGCTTTCCAATAAATGCTATTTAGACCTCAGAGGTTGAGGCTGCCATGCATCCTGACTAATTTGGAAATGATTCCTTAGGACTGGTGACTGATTTTGATCATTTTGTCAGGTAACTGATACAATGTGTTTAGAAGACTATCAGTTCACACATAGCACATAACTGGGAGCATACACAAACAGCATGTAAAATATTAACCAAAGTAAAAATTCATTCTATGTTTGCAACTTTAAAGACTGCCCCAGTTGACATTTCTGATGTTTTAATACAAATAGCAGCAGCAAAGAAATAAGGTCTTATCACCTGCTTATCCTTGATTCCCTTTCAGAAATCTGAACATGTACTCCAGGGTAGCATTTGATCTTCATCTTTCTGAGGGAAAGGAATGAAGGCATGGGGCTTTGTACTCAGCTGGCTCAACATCCCTCAGTTCTCTACTGCGTGTATTTGACTTTAGTTAAGAAGTGAAGAGTAGCGCTTACTTTAAAGTTAGGGAACTTGAGAATGACCTGATAAAGAACTTAAATAGGCCCCTACGAAATAGAAACATGAATTCTCTTTGATTAAAAAATATAAAATAATAAAATACTGATCAGAGTTTATCTGCCTAGAAACTTGGGCCTAAGTAGCACAATGCAATCCATTGCCATAGGTTTATGCTAGTGTGTATTATTTGATCCATTAAATATTTTGATAGAGAAGCAGAGGGCTTTAATCTTGACATTACTTTTAGTAAATATAAAGTTGAAATGATAGGTTATTATTTAGTAATCTTGCTTATGATTATACATTAGCAGATTAAAATATAACTAGTGGAATTATCTTTGAATATTTTCTAATACAGCAAAGCAAACTTTTATCAAATATAAAGACAGTTCAGTGTTGATGTTTGTCTTGGTTACTTTTCTCTCATGGCTGGGACAAAACACCCGACACCCAAAATGAAGGAAGAAAAGGTATATTTAGATGACTGTCGTGGAGGTTTCCTTAGATTACCCACATACCTGGTTTTCCAAACTTCTGGGGTCTCCTCTGCACCTTTGGCTTCACACTCACAGCTTCACACATTGCCCTCTCAGGGGCACACTGCCTGGCCTCCCAGACCATCTAAAATCAGGGTAGAAGCCTTTTTAATCTCAGAACTTGTGCATTCTGTGTGCACCTAAAACCAGCACCACATGGATGACGCCGAGGTCTGCTGCCAGCTGGAGCAGTAGCCAGGCTTTCCTCTCTCTTGGCCATAGGGGTCGGTCGAGTGGCCGGATCACTGGGCACTCTGAACCTGATTCTGAGGAACAGATTCTCTATGTTGTCTCCATTCTGGAGCCTGGTGTGGCCACCACCATTCTGGATCATGGATCATCTAAAGAAACCTCCACAACCTCCAAGGAAGGAAAGCTAAATAAACCTTTCCTTCCTTCATTTTGAGTGTTGTGTATTTTGTCCCAGCAATGAGAATAAAGTAACCAAGACAGAATTTGGTACCAGGAGTGAGGCTGTTGCTGTAGCTATACCTGACCATGTGATTCAAGTGCCTTGGTGAGAAGAGTTTAGAAAGGTTTGGAGATGTCATCTGAATGCAAAGAGCTAGAACAGCTTAGGCTGTTCGGTAGGGGAGATTCTGGTCAGAGCACAGGAGACCAGAAGGTTGCTTCTAAGCCTTCCAGTAAAAGCAGGCCCTGGAGGTTTCTGCTGGGAAGAAAAACTGCATTGATTGTTGTACTTTATACAACATGTATTATGGCTTGGCAGAAAGTTTGTCTGCATTTTGCTCATATCCAGAGACTTTGCCTGAAACTGAGACTAAGGGTGGTTGACTGATTAATCTGCAGAAGAAATTTCAAGATAGTCCAATGTTGAGGCCGTGCCATGGCTACTGTTGGGGGCTTTTAGTCAGATTTATGTTGCCAATCAAGAGCAAAGAGCCTAGCAGGGTGATTTAAGTATGGCCAGAAAGGAACTCCAGTAAAACTGTGGACTGTAAAGATAGAGCTGAGATCTCAATGACCCAGAAGGAGCAGAAAAATAAAAAAGATGGCCTGTGGGCATCACTGGATGAGGCAGTGGTTCCCCATACGTTGCAGCCCAAAACTGCAAAAGTGAAAGACTTTGGTTGGAGAAGAAAGCTGCAGAGCACCAGGTTCCAGAATGGCAGCAGCATTGAGAATCTGTTCCTCATAATCAGGTTCAGAGAGCCCAGTGATCCAGCCACTCGACCCCTATGGCCAAGAGAGAAGAAAGCCTGGCTACTGCTCCAGCTGGCAGCAGACCTTGGCATCATCCATGTGGTGCCAGTTTTAGGTGTACATAGAATGCAAGGGTTCTGAGATTAAAAAGGCTTCCATCTTGATTTCAGAAGGTCTGGAGAGCCGGGCAGTGTGCCTCTGAGAGGGCAGTTTGTGAAGCTATGAGTATGAAGCCAAAAGTGCATTGAAGACCCCAGAAGTTTGGAAAAGCCAGGAATGTGGATCAGCTAAGGAAACCTCTACAACAGTGATCTAAATAAACCTTTCCTTCCTCCATTTTGGGTGTCGGGTATTTTGTCCCAGGAATAAGAAAAAAGTAACCAAGACAGTGTTTAAACTACAATTCTCTTTAACCAACTTCAAAAATCTCTTCAACTTTATACTGAAATAAGTCATAATTTGAAAGCAAATCTTCTAGATACTTACCTGTAAGCTATGAGGGTATGATATAAAGTGGTTCTTTTATTTCTACTGAAAGATATGCTGCACGACATATAGTTCACTAGTTTAAAGCATAAAATTCAATAGTTGTTGGTAGATTCACCGTGTTATTGAGCCATGGACGCCATCTAACTTCAGAATGTTCTTCTCACTGCAAAACTAACTCTTGAATCTTTCAGAAGCCAGTCCCTGTTCCCGACTCCCTCCTTCTGTCAATCACTAATCCTTTCTATTTCTGTGGGTTTGCATATTCTGAGTGCTTCGTATTGAAGGTCTATGTGGTCTCTGTGTTCACTTTTGTCACCTAGCATAACCTTTTCAGGGTTCACTCATCTCGTACCTACAGCAGTACTCCATTCCTTATTTTGGCTCTCTCGCATTCTGTAGTATAGATATACCATATTTTGTTTATTGTATTACCAGTTCACAGACATTTCAGTTGTTTTCACTACTATGAATACTGCCTCTGTAAATATTGGTGGATATGGTTTTTGCATGAACACGTTTCCCTGTTTTCAGCCCTCTTTATTCCTAGAAATAAAAATAGTGGGCCATATGCAATTTCTGTATTTAACTTTTTGAGGAGCTGCCAAAATGCTGGGATTTATTTTTCTATTTTTTTAAACTTCTGTTTTGGCCTTTTCAACATAGAATTGTTTATTCCTCAGAAAAAGCTATAAATTCCTAATAACTCCTACCATATAAACATACCTGAATTTTTAAATGTTTCATTTTGTCTTTTTTATTTTATGCAAAACAAAATTTCATAACAAAATAATAAGAGAATAATAAATGTTAATACACTGTCACTTTGATTAGTTACTCAGAGTATAAGACATACACAGAAAAAAACTTTCTCTTACAAAGAGGAAATAGATATTAGCCTTTCAGTGAACTAAGAAAAACTAGTAGTATAAGTACAACAAATTGTGGAACAACAAAAAAGGTAATTTAGGGCACCATCTGAATCTTTCCCCACTTCCTTTTTACCTATTTTCCATTTTACCCCTGTCTGTATGCTTTCAGTTTCTCATATAAGGGAAAACATGTAATATGTAGGCTTGTGTATCTGACTTATTTCAGTTAATATTATGTTCTCACGTTGCATGAAATTTCTATACTTAAGTATTTGAGAAACTGCCATACTACTCCACAGGGGCTGAATCACTGTACTCTCTGCAGGAATGTATGAAGAATTCCATTTCCTCAACTATTTTCTGTTTTTAAAGAATAGTGATCACAATGGGTCTAACTGGTATCTCACTGTATTTCTGAATTATATTTCTGTGGTAGTGATTAGTGATCCTTACCAAATTTTATGTGCTCTTTGATCAGGTGCTTGGAAATTCTCTTGAGAAAGATCCATCATATCTTTTTGTCCGTTTTAAAATAGGACTATCTTTTTATTATTAAAGTTCATAACATAGTCTAGATACCATAGCTTTATCAAATACATTACTTGGAAATTTTTTCTCCTTTTCTTTAGATTTTCTTTTCACACGCTTGATACTGTCCTGTTACCCACAAACTTTCTGACAATAAAGTCAAATTTGCTTTTCCTTTACTTGCCTATGGTTGTCTGTTCTATTTTTACTGTAATAAGATGCTGTTTTATACTTTAAATTATTGTTTTCGCTCAGCCATAATTTAGACAGACTTATAGTAACTTATCTCACAGATAATATGGGTTAGTTTCTGGTGGCTGATATAACAAATTACTAAAGACTTTAAACAGAACATTTATTGTCAGATAGCCCTACAAATCGGACATCTGCAGTGTGTCCCACTGCGCTGAGCCAAGGTGTCTGCACACCTGTTTTCTTAGGGAAGTCTGTCTTCTAGCACCTTCCACCTTCAAGAAACCACTACCCCTGGCTTTTTGTTCTCATCTTCCATCTTCAAAACCAACAATGTTCAACCAACTACTTCTCACTCCCTTCTGGCCCGCTCTCTGCTTATCAGGACCATTCTGTTTCTGTTGGGGCCACCTAGAAAATCCCGAATAGTCTCCCTGGTTTAAGGTCAGTATTTAGGAAACATAATTCTATTTCCAAACGTAATTCTCCATGTTACAGTTCTGGGAATCGTACACCTACTGTTTGGTATGGCACAGGGGACATTTAGACTCAAGCAAGGGATTGCAGTACAGGTTTTAGCAGACAACAAATTTGGAAGTACTGAGAGACAGAGAGCCTACAGGTAACTTTGGTCCCGTCTCTGCAACCTTCTGTGGGTAGTAGCACAAACCCAAAGGGCAGGGATTTAGCAAATATACAGATTATTGATTTATAATGTGTTCCTTTAATAACAGCTAAACCAGAAGCTTCTGTTCTTATAATACTGGAAGAAAAAAACTCAGAAATTTGGCATTGCAAACACCAACCTTAAATCTGACTTTCTAAAAATGGAATGTGGAGGCAGTTACTTTCTTTAAGGGTAGCATGGGCTTTGTACAAGTAGAGAAAGCCTGGGCTATAGAGTTAAAGGGTTCTGGGACCAGGTTTCAACTTCTCTATTAGAAAAGTCAGCTGGAATTCTAATGTATCCCCCAAATTAGATTTTTATGAATATCTTCAAAACTGTGTTTTGGTATTATACCTCAGAATCTCTAAAATGCAGATGGATACTTGTTTTTAAATGAGGAAAAATTAATGCTAAAAGTACATAAAGTAATATAAAGACACTTAGCCATACTGTTTACCAAAGAATAATGGCCTTAACAACACATGTTGAACATGCACATTATAAAATCAGTTTACTGGTGGGATCCTGGAGATAAAAGTATTCTCTCTCCTTACCTAATGCTTTTAGAAGCCACACGAAAGGCAGGAAATTCTGTTAGGTCTTTGATTCAAAGGAAAGTGAGCCAGGAGACAAGTTGACTTGTTTACTTCTTCTCCTGACTCATCTGCTCCCATTTTCTCACCTAAGTAATCTATTGCCACATCTAAACAGAAGGGAAAGACTCTAATCTAAAGATGAATAAAGTAGTCTGTTGATGCTCCCAGGAATATACATAAAATCTGAATTTTCCTGTCTCTGGTTGTATCTTTTTTGTTCTGGGGTGTCTGGATTGTAAAAACGTAGATGATTATTAAAGAAGGCAATTTAGAAAGTACCCTGTCTCCCTGTGACAAAAGCTTTGCAACTAAGCACAGTAATTTATGTTGATAAATTGCAGCTGTCAAAGTGTCCAAAGTACTTCCTGGGATATGCATCTACCTCTGCATTTCACATTGGTGCATTCTGATGTTTGAACTTCTGTTTTTAAAAAGTATAACAAGTCTCTTCAGTCTCTGGAGGTATTTTATACATTAGGTAAAATTAAACCTAAGGTAAGAATGATAATTATGATTATTACTACTGGTTCCCATTTTATTCAAAGTCCATGTGAGCCTTAACATGGAATAGAATATAATTGTACTATTAATTCTGTTAGTTCATGGAAGAAAGACTGAGCACTTACATTGTTTGAAAGTCTGTTTTGCATGCCTGTATATTACAATCTGAGCAACTATTTCGTAGATAGCAATATGCAATATAGTGACCATTGTTAATTTCCAATCATCTTGTTTTGAAATCCTGTGTCATTTTTATTGTTTTGTTTTCTTTTAATCTCCTTAAAAACTGAAAAGAGAAAAAAAGAATTAAATTTCAAAACAAGAAAAAAGAAAGAAAAGGAAAGGAAAGAGAATGTCACAAAGGTATGGCAAAATGTTTACAAAGCTTGGGAAACTACACACTAACAAAAAGGTTGAAAGGCAGTGAAATGTCACAGTGGTGAAGCCAAAAACTAGCTATAGTTACTGAAAAAGATACAGGAAAAGACAGAAGAATCCCAAAGATTAATTTCTACACATGATATTGTCATGCTAAAGGTGACCCAAAAAACCAAAAGTGGTAAAACTGCATTCCACGAGGAGCCTGATTCTGACCCCCTATTTTGCTACTCTGTTTTGTTGCCTCTCACCAGGAAGAATTGGGTCGCTTCGCTCAGTGGTTTGCCAAGCATTGTGGTGCACACCTGTGATACCAGCACTCAGGAGGCTGAGGCAAGAAGATCACTGTGAATTCAGGGCCAGCCTGGGCTACATAGCAAGACCTTGTCTCAAGGAGAAAAAAAAAAAACTCAGCAGTTTAGACAAGCATAAAACATTCTAGTAAATACAGCATAATTGAAAAATAAAAAGGAATCAAAAGCATGCCTACACTTCATAACAACAAATCACAAAGACAGCAAGATTGGAAGAAAGCAACAAACAAACCACAAAGCAGTCGGGAAGTGATAAACAAAATACCAGTTGGAAGCATTTATTTATTATTGTAACTCTCCAAGGGGAGCAGAGTAGCTGATTCAATAAAGGAAAACCCAAGAGCTAACAATACACTGCCACAGAGACTCACTTTTTAGCATTAAAGCACACAAATAGACTAAGTGTGAAAGGATGGAAAAAACTCAGTTTTATATTTATGATAAGTTTTTAAGGAGTATCTATACTTACATCAGATAGAGTAGACTTTAAGTCAAAAAGACAAACTCATTATATCATGAAAAATAGGTCATCATAGAGCAAATATTAATAGACATGATGGTTAAATAAACTTCAGTACAATAATGGAATAATCCACTACTTTAAGAATGAATAGATGGTCCAAATAGAAAAATCAATAAAGGAAATAGTGAGCTTGAACAACAGTTAAGACCAAACAAACCTAACAGACATAAAGAGAACATTCCATACAATAACACAGATATTCTCCAAGACACATCATATGCTCGGCTACAAAAAAAGTCTTTAAAAATGTAAGAAGACTGAAATCATACTGAATATCTTCTGTGCCCATAGTGGAATGAACCTAGAAACCAATAATAGCAGGAACTTTAAAAACTATACAAACAAATGGAAATCATCATACTCCAGAACAAGCAGAAGATCAAAGGATGAAAGAGAGATTTAAAATATTTGGAAACAAATAAAAATCTAAACACAACATATAAAAATTTATGAGATGCATCATAAAGCAGTTCTAAGAAAGAAGTTTAAAACAATAAATGTGTATTCCCCAAAAGAAGATACATGTCAAATAAGCAGCGTAGCATTTACTGCAAGGAACTAGAAAAGGAACAGTGACCAAAACTCAAAGTCAGAATCAAGGAAATAGTGTGAGAAAAAAAAAAAAACACATGAAATAAAGATTAGAGAGAGAACAGAAAGATCAATGAGTCACAGTTTTATTTTTGAAAAGATCACTTAATAGCCTTTTAGCCAGATAACAAAAAAAGAAGACTAACTAAAATCAGAAATGAAAGGGGAAACATTGCAATTGATATCAGAAAAATACAAAGAATTACTAGAGACTGCTGTGAACAATTTGGATAACAACCTACTAAAATGAATCCAGAAGAAACAGGGAATCCACACAGTATGAGAGTATATAAGAAGACTGTATTTGGAGAGACGGAGAGTGGGAGAGAGAGAGAAGCTGATCTATTTGCCATCAAAGAATATTGTAGGATCCCATGGTGTCACAGCAAGATCTATCCAGTACTTAAAGAGAAACTAATATCAATTCTCAAACTAATTGAAGAAGTGAAATTTTCCATACTTACGTAAAGAAGTTCCACTACCATGAAAGTAATACTAAACAAAGATACTTCAAAACAGAAAACTTCAGGCCAGGATCACTGATAAATATATGTGTAAATATCTACTGCAAAATAACAAATTGATTCCAACAGCACTATTTACATGATTAAGTGAGATTTATTCCTCAGATGGAAGGATGATTTGACTTAGACAACGCAATAAATGTTACACATCATCTGATACAAAACTTATATGATCATCTGTATGATCATATAAAGACAGGATCATATAAGGACAGGATCATACAAGGATCATATAAGGATCATATAAGGACACAGGAAAGGTATTTGATAGAATTCAACATGTTTTCAGAATTTTAAAAAAAAAAGTGAACAAATTAGGCATAGAAAGGATATTCTGTGACAGAACAAAGGAAATATCAAAGCAGCTCATTGCTACCATTAGACTCAATGGTGAAAATTTTGGAGCTTTTTCTCTAAGGTCAAGAACAAACTGAAGATACCTGTTCTCAGCACTTTTCAACTGTACTGGTACAAATCCTTACCGAGGTAAAGAAAAACCATCTAACTAAGAAAAGAAGAAGGGGTTGGGTGTTTAGCTCAGTGGCTTAAGCACTTGCCTGGCAAGCGTGAGGTCATGAGTTCAATCCCTGGAACCAAAAAATAAAAATAAATTTTAAAAAAAAGAAAAATAAAATAGTACAGTCAATGATGTTCCAGTCTTGCATACAGAAAACAATAGGTACTCTACCAAAACCTATTAAAATTAGTAAGTTAATTCAGTAAAGTTGAAGGATACAAAATCAGTAATTATTAATGAGTAGTATTTCTTTAAACTAACACAACAAATGAACACTACAAAAGAAACATAAAGAAATCAGTCCCATTCACTGTAGCATTTTTTAAATGCTTAAGATCAAATTTAACTAAGGTGAAAAAAAAAAGATCTGAACCCTAAAATTTAAAAACATCATTGAAAAAGTTGACAACACAAATGAATGGAAAGTTATCCCATGTTCATGGATTGAAAGAATATTTCTAAATATCCATAATATTCAGGATGATGATGATTAAATTTCTAACTCCACCATTTTTTTTATTTCACAGACTATAAAATTCTTACAGAAGCCCAAAACACCACTGAATAATAAAAAGTAATCTTTTTATAAAAACAACAAAGCAAGGAGTATCACACTTCACAGTACTACAGTAGTCAGAAGAGCATGGTACTAACATAAAAACAGACATACAGACCAATGAAACATAAAAGAAAGGCTAGAGATAAACCTATGAATTTACAGTCATGGCACCAACAACATGCAAGGGACAAAGGACAGTGTGACTGTACTGTTGGGACAACAAGTTATCTACATATGAAAGAATGAAAGTAGGTCCTTATTTAACATCAAAAATCAGCCCAAAATGGATTAAATGGAGACCTAAAACTGTGAAACTACTAGAGCAAGACACTGCGACTCCTTTAGACCTCATCTTGGCTGACTGAGCTCATCTTATACTCAGCTGCTGACACTATTGCCAATTCTACTTTCTTTCTATAGGATATTTGTATTATTTTAACTTAAATATGCATTTTCCAGTTAAACATCCTCCTATTGCTTTGCTTTGTTTTTTGTGCAAAATTTCATTAAGATAAACTTCATATACTTTAAAATTCATTCTTTTAAAATGCATAATCCTCCCCTTAGCTTGTGGCTTAGCATGTTAACTGCAGGATCATCGTAAGTCTTGATTCTTTGTTTAGTTTAGTAGATTCTTTGTTTAGTTCCCAGTCCTTTGCCATCTACAAATAAGTATAACTATACTGGTTTTATTCTAATAAGATGATAGAGAATGAAATGATGTAGTCTAAGGACACAATCTTCCAGCATTTAAGGCCTTGTCAAAGAACTGCTAATCAGTGCTCTTTAGAAGAGTATTCCAACAACTTTAAATTCATCTGCTCTGTAATCATACTTTGTATATTTATTCTTAATATACAGAACTATGACCTTTGAGAAGAAAAGCCTCTCATGAGGGTAACTGTTGAACATTCTTTTCAAAGATCTGAGTCCAGCGAACAACTCCATTCCACGCCATGATTCGCTCACTTTCCTAAGTATGTAACGCACAGCACCATTTTCCCTGATGGGGAATCTAGAGCCAAGAAGAGTCCAGTACTTGATGCTACTTCATCTCCAGGTAGACGTAAGCTGCTGCTGCTTTTGCTCCAAACAGAGCCTCCATAGTCCCTTATTACTGAACGCAGTACTTTCTGGTTTTATGATGTTTAAGCCATTTAGCTTTCATGGTTTGCAGGCTTGAAATATTCACTTGAATAACGGAAACATTTCCATTTCTGTTTTGCAGTGGTGATCCTATCCTCAGAGTTATAAATTAGTAATGTTTAGTCTGCTCAGATATAAGGTAGTATTCTATTGTTTGTATTTTTACAGATACTTCCTATATATTGGTTTACAGGACCTGCTACAAAAGGAGTGTTCTTGATAACTTTCATGAGAAATTTAGAATATCCTCATACCTCTGTATGACATCCAGAAAGACATCAAATCCAGATCTGATACCTGCATTTGATAGTTTGTCCAGGTGATTCTTTCCTTCTCCCTCCAAATTTGATTTTAAGTTCTTTTTTTTATCAGTTTACAGGTTGCTTATCAAAAATTTTGCTTATAGCCTATCCTTGAGCCAGAACTTGGTGAGATCTGCACCTGCTTATCTATTTACATCCTATGCTCCCTGCTACCCTCACCAGGTTCTAGTGTAATTTTCTTTCCTTAAGGCAGTATCATTAAAGTACCAGTGTCGCGTATCCTACCACACCTCTGCTCTCACACTAAGGAAAGATACAGTCCAGTTGCTAAACAGGTTTTCCTAGAACATTTTGGCTAACTGGCAACTACCTGTAGGGGAAACATGCCTATGAATATAATAATATTGAGGCATAATGATAAATAGATGCAAATCCTTTCATTTTAATGGAGCTATTTAAAGAGCTCCATTATAGTGTAGTGTTTATAGTGTCACTTCACTTTTCTCCCTTGACTTAGTTCCTGCAGTTGAAGGGTGTTCCTTTCCTTGTAATTTGTGTGAATGGCCTATTGTTCCTCAGCTGTCTTTGTCTTTGTTCTCTCTATGCAGCATAAACTGATTCCAGGGGGAGGGCAGGCAGAGTAATAAATCAGTAAATCTATGCTCCTATTTCCCCTTTTGTTTTGTTCAACTCTGTAATTACACTTTGTTTTCATAGAATAGCAG
>PVJX010039851.1:0-15503 GCA_004027295.1 Dolichotis patagonum | reverse complement strand
AGAGAGAGAGAGAGAACATATACAAGAGACAGAGATACAGAGAGATAGGGATATTATAGGCTACTTGTGTAGGAAAATTATGAGAAATAGTAAATAATAATATAATATTATTATAAATAGAGATATATACACTAAAATGCTCACCGAGTGAGATCAAACATACTGTATTCAGTAAAATCATTATTTTTTTTTCAATGCAGTGACATTGTCACACTAGTAAAAGAAATGGCTAGTGGGGACTGGGGATTTAGCTCAGCGGCATAAGCACCTGCCTTACAAGTGTATGGTCATGAGTTCGATCCCTGGTACAAAAAAAAAAAGGCTAGTGTGTAAAAATGGCAGCTTCTGTACTTAATCAACTCTGTGGAAAAATAAGCAATTATAGTTTTTTTTCTAAACGTGCACCAGTGCTCTACCTTGAATCTCAAATTTGAAGTTTTGACTTGTTTCACTATGTCACAAGGAAAACAGACAATTTCAGCCTTCATGTGGTGCCAAAAGTTTGATGTCCCTCAACTTGCTATAGGAGCAAACTATTCCCACTTTTCTATCCAGTCAGAAATAGTTTCTGCCAAACAACTGTATCATCTACCAGAAAGATACTTCATACAGTTGGACTTGCAGCCTGAGGTGGTTTAATATCATGCATAATGCAAGAGTTGTTACTGGGTTCTAAATATGTTCTAGCTTGTTACTATGAGTGTAGAGACCTTTTACTCTTCAAAATTATTATTTTGTGCTGTTGGTGTTCTGCTAAAGCCCAGAATCCAGCTGGCTATGAAACCAGTGGCTTCTTTAGATAAGGCTGGATGTATGCACTGGAGACTGTCTAGTCCTATTGCTCTTCACTTCTAACTTCTTCCCTACACTGTTCTTATGTCTGCTGCCTTAGCGAGGGCTTTCGCCTTTATTCGCCTATGCATAGATGTCATGCTTGCTTTCAGTCTCTCTCCCTTCCAGTGACCTTTCCTAAATCACAGCTGAAAGCTTTATGCTGGCTAAGATCTAAGAATACTCTTGCCTAATGTATCTCACGTATGTCTCACAAATCTTACCATATTTCTTTCCTTTCCCCTTCTTCTTTTTCTTCTTCCTTACTGCTTTTCTATCTTCATTCCCTCTTTTTATGGATTTATTCATTCAAAATACAGTCTTCTAGTGTCCAGTATGCATTTGGCATTGTGGTCAGTGTGCAGCCGCCTTCGGGGTTCTCACTTTGTAACCTAAGGAGGCCAGCTGAGCCTTTAGCGAACGATGACCATGGAAATACTAACTTGAAACCATGGTAGGTGATACTAAGACTACACTGTACCTGAGATGTCTAACGGGGACTCGGGCCCCAGCAGGGTGACCGGGTAAAGTGCCCTGCGAAAGTGCTCGCACTGAGCCCTGCTGGTGATATGAGCGAGCGAGAGTTCCCCGGGAGAAAGGGCTGAGGGGATCCCCAGCCCGAAGCAGAACTGAGCAAGGAGACGTTCACCAGCAGCGGTTTCCCTTCGGTCAGTAAGCATCACTGAACAGTACCCTGAGCTAGGATACGCAGAAAAGGACGGAAATGACTCAGTCTGTGCTCTCCAGAAGCTCTGCTGAAACAGGGAGAGGGAAGTAAAGGGTCGAGGATACTCTGGAGGCTCCAGGACGGCAGTGGCAGTGTGGGACAACAGGACTGGGAGGCGGGGTTTGCAAGGCCTTGTAGTTTATGTTCCCTCTGGTCCTACCCACCTCTCCAGGCTGTTGCTGTCACCACTTTGCCAAAAACTTTTGCTCTGGGCCTGTCAACATTTCCTCAGTCCCTCAAGCACGCTTCCTTCCATGCATTTTAATAATTAATCAACTTCCACTCCTTGGCCTGTGTTTGGATCTTGTTTTATAATTTGCTCATATTCAAATATTCTCTACTAGGCAAAAGAGCTTCTAGAGAACATGGAATGTAATTGGTGGTCCATTCATGTCTATCCATGCTTCCCCATCTAATTCTTATCATTCCACAGGGTTCAGTGGAGTCCAACCATGAGCGAGCTGTCGTCAGTTCTCTCTGTCTCTGTCTCTGTGTCTCTCTCTCTCTGTGGTATCATTTCTGTGTCTCCTTCACCCTCTTTTTACCCCACATGTGCAGAGGAAGGTAGCTTTGAGGCTTTCAGAATCTTCAAAGGGAAACATTTACAAGATAAAAAATTCATGTTTTTTGCTTATTTGATTGTCTCTTAGTATATTATGCCAACAAAATTCCAACCATGCTCTTAGCTTTATGACTGGTTCTCTCTCAGCAGGGAAGGAGAAGGAAAGCCATGAATTGGTGGGAAGCCCGCTATGACAAGCACTTCCCTTGTTTTGATCTTCGCGAGCATCGTTTGAAATCTGTATTTAGCATCCGTAGTTTTGCAGTCTAGGTTAGAGGTTCCAAAGGTTAAGCAACTTGGTCAGGGAACACTAGGGAGCAGAACTGGATGTGTATGGACCTCACTTGTCTTATTAGATCCTGGAATTTGCTTTAGCATAGTACTTTTGTTTTGCTTTCATCGTCAGATCCCAGATGATACGTTGCAATTGGCAGTGTCAGTTTTGATGTTAAAAGTAACCCAGCCTTACTCTCATTTTATGAGGAAAGCATTTGCTGTTTAGTTATTTGGCTAGATCACAAATGCAGCCATGGAAAAGCATTGTCCTGCCTTCCAGGAACACACAGGATACTGGGTAGAGGGAGAGGCTATACTAGGATTGGTGACAGCACAGAGGACGAGGCACTGAGACCTTAGTGGAGGGGCGAGGTAGGGCTTTTAGCGGGTGAGAATTTAGTTGAAGGATTACAAGTTTCCAAGAACATAAGGAGATGAGGACATTCCAGGCAGAAGATACAGTAAATGAGGACAGAGTAGACAAGAAAAGAGAGGCAAGTTCCTCAGCGTGGCTGGCGTGAAGTCAGCCAGTAGGGAGTGTGGGAGGGCCAGGATTGGGGAGCTAGGGGCGCTGTTCCTCAGCTTTGACATCACTCTAAGGTGAGAAGTTTGCCAGTGGGTAACACAGCACCTGTTTTCTGGGACTCTTTTCCTAACCCATTTTCGTAAGTGATTAATTTGAATTCCAGTGTGATCAATCCTATTTGTTCTCATATGTCGTTGCAAAACTGCATGGTGAGCTTCACTCAGTTGTCTCATGACAGACAATATGTTACTAATCTCGGGGTGGACACTGAGCACGTGCCTGGTGCTCCAAAACGTGCGCTGGTTGGAAATGGATTAAATTTAATTGGCATGTATTGGTGATTTTTTCAGCCAATAAAGGAGACCAATACTGAGAACAGCAGAAATGATTTTGAAAGAAAATCTGTAATCAAAAAGCTCTTTTCCTGCCCAAGGAACAGTCTGTATGGATTTGTATCCAGGGTGCCTCAAGATGTACCTTGCTTAAGATGACATGTACCACACCATTTTCAGGCTTTTAAAAATGCATTATTAGAGTTAATTCCAGGTCCGTTACAATGTCACATGTGTGGATCATTTTAGTGCCAGGTCAGTGTTCACAAACAATGCAGGGACAGCTGTCTGCTGTGTAAGGAAACAAAACAAATAAGGAAATGTGCTTGCCTTTCCATTGTTGCATTCGAGATCTAGTCATGTAAGTTCAGACCTTTTAAGATGCTCAGTGTTTGCTCTTTATTAGTGTGTGTTTACAGTACATGGTGTTACATTCCTTGTGTGGGAGTTGATACAAGTACACAGCACATCTTAATTCCTTCTTTGAATCTCCTTCCCTCCTCCTGTCAGAAGAATGCAGTGGCTTTAAAGATGGACTAGGCAGTGACTTCTTAGAACGTGTTAGCAATAGGTCAGCAAGAAAAACTGGCCTCCCTGCCTTGCTTCTATCTACGGATCTCAGCTGAGAAATTACCTGGTCTAGGGTATGTGCTTCTGCAGGCTTTTCAGCCAGGCACTGGCACTCCCCGCCAGCTCACTTCTTCCTTAAATCTGTTTTCTAAGAAATACAATGCCATGTGCTGAGTTACCACAGCAAAGGCCATCCGAATCACAAAACAAAAGAGCAGTAATTCTATGTCAGATCCATCACTGCTGAAAATGTAAAGATGTCTATTGTTAGAATACAGGAACAACTTTATCATATTGTTATGCTTTACTGATTAAAATTTATGTTAGCTAAGGGGATATCAAATTTGGTGTTACAGTTTAAATGCACCTTTTCTGTTGGTTTGTTTAAAGACAGTAAGAAACTGTGAAATCATGTTTATCACCCATAATGAACTCTTGCAGAATCAGTTGTTTCCTGTCTATTTACCCCTAAGCTTAGTATTTCAAAATTTACCTTGTGATTTCTGGAACAAGTGTTTGGCCTAGCATTCTTTAAATCTTTATTAGTTCATTGATAAGTTAATTTCATCAACCAGACCTAAATTAAAGGTATAAGAGTTAGCTAATATAGTTAAGCTTTCTTAAATAAAGACTAACTTTTTAGTTCAAATTAACTCATCTGGCTTTAAATTTTAAAATTTTGCTATGACTACAACTGAATTATTGGAACACCTATACAAATGTTCATATGTAACAAAATCCCGCAAAGTTTAATTTAAATTGTTACATAGCAAACTTTCTCTCCAATATCGTCACAAATGCCTGAGGTACTGCTCAACGTGACAGTCAGCAATGTTAAGGTTAGATTCAGTTCGTCCCAGATTTAAATGCCCTTCTACCGGTGATTGGTTCTGAAGCCTTAGGTCATATTCTTTTGCCACATCTCTTCGTGCCCCATTTACCTCATTTGTAAAACCTGAATCGTAGATCTTTTGAAGAACTATATAATACAAGTGACTTGTTTGTCATAGCCTAACATAGCACAAGGCTTGATAAATGATTATAATGTTAACTGTTACTGTGCCCTTTTTTGCTATTTGTTTTTCTTGTCAATAGAATTATGGCTGGAAAATTTCTGTTAAGTTTCTGGATGTGACTACTAAGTGTCAGAAAATGTTAGAACAACAAATGAGCATGGGCACTACCTTATTTATTAGTTATTGGTACTGGGGTCAAACTCAGGACCTCAAGCTTGCCAGGTAGGCGCTCATATAACTGAGCTAAACCCCGGGCCGCACCTTACTGATTTTATCATCGGTACTGCATACTGTGTGTAATATTGTGGCTGATTAATACACATATGAAAGAATAAATGACCAACTGGACTTTCTGATATAAGAAAATCAGAAAGCTCACAGAATAAAAATTACTCATGTTATAGACTAATTGCTCAGTGGGAAAGAAATAGATGGTAGGATTTATAATGTTCAAATTGTCCTCATACCATTCGGAAATATCTAAGAAGCCACATAGAACAAATTATTGTTCTTTATTCATCTTTATAGACTTTGAGTACAAAAGTGTTACAATGATGAATGCACACCTCTGAATATATCAGCAAAATTTATAATCGCTAAATCTTAGAAGCAGCCTATATATCAATCAGGAGATAAATGGATACAGGAAATGTGGTAAGTACACACAGTGGAGTACTACTCTGCCATAAAGATAAACCTGACTCATTTGTAGGAAAATGGATGCACCCTGAGACTGTAATGTTAAATCAGACAATCTTAAACATAGCATGGTTTCCTTTACATGAGAAACCCAGATTATAAGAAAAAAAAAGATAATTAATAGAACATAGGTAGTCTTTCTCAAATGGAAAGGGAATCAAAAGATTTAGGGAGGGGGGAGTACTGGACACAAAGCAGATAGAAAAGGAATTATGATGTGTTATGTAAATGCATGAACTCCACACTAAGAATGTATATATTATGTACAGACAACATAATGCTAATAAAAATTTTAAAAATAAAGCAAATGTGATTTATTTTCAATTTAATTTTTGGCATGTTATCTAAATGTCCCCTGGTATACATGTACCACTTTT
Source organism: Dolichotis patagonum (assembly GCA_004027295.1). Lineage (NCBI taxonomy): Eukaryota > Metazoa > Chordata > Mammalia > Rodentia > Caviidae > Dolichotis > Dolichotis patagonum. Next base: position 9,587 of record PVJX010039851.1, on the reverse strand, counting down.
ACAGTAAAAAGCCTTCTTTAAAATGAAAAAAAATTAGGATTTAAAATATGTGTACAGAATATGAGCAAAGTGGACACACACAGAGAGACAGAAAGAATGCATAAAACTACTTCTTTCTTGTTTTACATGGACTAGCTCCCTTTTACACTGCAAATATATTCAATCTGCCTTTATATATGAGCATATCAGCATGCTGCACAGTAAAAAAGCATATTTCTTAAAAATAGAAAGTTTTATGCCTTATTTTAATTCACATTTCAACTGAAAGTTTTAATTTCTTAATTTATTTTTATTAGTCTGTGTTTGCAACACATAATGATTACATCCATCACAAGGAGTTGACACATATAATAAACCACTACAAAAAGAAGGCAGGAAGCAAAGCTAGTCTCATAACCTGGAGATTCTTCTAACATTCCTGCCTGGGTAAATTCTTGTGTATGTTTTATTTCCAGAGATCTTTTCCCCTCTATATCTATGATCAAACTTGTTTCTCAAGTACCGATGAGATACAAAGTTTACATCTCATAACCATCCAGAATTTAATCCTACAGTCTGTTCTAAACACTGCATTAGATAAAATGTAATATGGATTACTCCATAGTATACATAATATATTAGCTGCAAGAAGCAAACAATATCTTCTTACCCAAAACATTGCCAGTTACAGAACTTACACAGTTGAAATCTTTGGTAAACTTGTGATTTGATGAATTGTCATTTGATTGAGTGAAAAATTTTATGAAAGGGAATTCCACGATTTATTTAGTTATTTTTCTAGGATCTTTAAAAATAAAAAGTTTACCGGGAGCAAGAGTATATACTCTTTGGAGGATCAAACAATGATTACCCTGCCATGGCTTCAGTGTGAGGACTCCTTGACATGACCCGTGTAAAGTGTACAGCACCGTGTCAGGGTCACAGAAATGCCAGAATAATGGCCCTTGCCATCAGTAAGCACTTAGCAGCTGACAGTTTGACTCTACTTACCCTGGTAGTTTTACCTGTGAAAATGCAGTTCCAGTACCAACAGTGCAACTTTTGAAAGTTCCTGAGATCACTTAGGTCAAATTTGTGCTGACTGTTAAATAAGTTTATATTATTATACATTTTGTTTATTGTGTGAATTGACTTTCCTAAAATAATACATATAGGTTCAGGATTGAATCCCAGTAGTTAAGGTAATAAGATTTTGAAATGAGTGCTGTTGATTGTCTTACTCTTTAGCTTTGCTTTCTTTGAGGTTCTGTCTTGGACCTTTGTCACTATTTTTTTTCATAACTTCATGAACAGAGTTGCTCTCCCATTTTGATTCGTTTAAAATTTCACTTATTTAGACAAGAAAAATATCAGAGACCAAATTCCATGTGATGAGCAAGAGGTCTAAAATATGTTGTTGTTATTGTTTGTGTAAATTAATATATATCTATATAAATATATTATTTAATTTTTAAAACATAGATTATATATTTTTGATAGTCATGGGACTATTTTGTAGTTGAGCAAAGTGTTTAATACACTTTGTTTTGTTTAATAGCAATGTTTTGGCACACTTTTAAAATCTGTGTCCACACATTTGGACACTTTATGACGAGAAGATATTGCCCCCTCAGCAATATCTGCCAATACCAACAAACTTAACAATATATTTTATTTATGTGAACTCTTCAGTATGTTGTTATCATAAACTCATAATAATTTTGGAACTTTAGTGGGTAATTTAATTGTATAACCTTTTTTAAAAAAACATCTTAACTGTGTAAAGCATGAGGCTCTTTTGAAAGTCTTTAAAAGCCATGGATAACAAAAAGTCACAAAAAGCAAATCAAACTTCACAATTAGATGAATACTCTGAGAAGCTTTCTAATAGGAGGCTGGCTCTTTTCTTTAGTACCTGAAACTCATAATCCTGTTTGTCACAGCATAAAATAAGCTAAGTAAATGATTTCAGTATTTAACTTAAAAACATGAAAGGTTGTAATCACTCATAGAAAGTGATGAGTAGGAACTGAAGAATTCCTGCTGCCTTCAGTACAGTGAAAGGAAAGGATGAGCCATGGTATCTGATCGGTTAACTCTGTCCTGTGGTGTTTACTCTCCTCAGTCATCCCAGCTATCCTGATGGCAAGTCTCTGACTCTCTTTGCACAGGAAAATGAGTAGCAGAGATGAGCAGAAAGACCCTCTTCAGTGACAACTCCACTCAAATGCTATCTTTATTCAACTTCCCTACCTGGTGGAAGGCACTTCCAGTATATAATGTATTAATAAAACTAGTTAATCAGTAAGGCCAGAAAGCTTAAAGTTTTTTGACTATCAATGGAAAGTGTTTTTCCATTATGGAAATGTCTTGTTCACTTATTTTAAAGCCACCTAGTAATTTCTGTGCTTTAAAATATTTCATATTATCATATTTTATTATGAGGTTATAGAGGTATATACAATTCTTGGTAAAATAAACAGATGAAAGTTTGTTAATTTATTCTGTATGTCCACTTTCGTTTAACTTCAGGCACGCTCTTCATTCAGGGCTATAGAAGTCCTGTGTTTGAAGTAACATTCTTAAAAGTTTAATGGTTTATCATTGCAATTTAAAAGTAAGATAGATAAATAGCTATAGAGATAGAGTTTAGATAGACAGATTGATAGCTTATAGAATAAATGCATAATTATGTTCCCTGGAAATCATTCGGCAAACAGAAATCAAGTGAACATTAGTATTTAAATTATATCTGCAAACCAGCAAAGCACTTTAAAAATAAATCTAAGTTTATTGGCGTCACTTGAAAGCAGCAAGAACTATTGGATGTTTAATTTCTAGATCTTAGGAGACCTCCTAAGGAATACTCTCGTCTGAGTGTTCCTCATCTATTTCTTCCCAGAAGACATAGACTGACTGACATGTTTATTATCAATTTATTTAGTATGCATGCCTTTCATCTCCATATTTTTCTTCTCTTTCTTTCTCTTTCCCCACTTCTATCCAGTACTCAGTATGGACTGCCCTGTGGATCACCTGGAATGTGTTCATTATCTGCTTTTATTTGGAAGTAGGTGGCCTTTCTAAGGTGAGTTTATCATGTCTTTAAAGCACATTTTTTAAAAAGTGCATTTTAAGTAACTATTGTGTCAATATATTGTGAATATATACATATACATGTATGTATATATATATAAAACAAAGGGAATAGTGACCAAAAAGTTTGTGCACCTTTTTCTTAAGAGCATGCAAATATAAAGAAGCTTTAAATTAATTGCCTTATGGATTTGTTCTTTATCATTAAATGGAACTCTGCTTACCATGCATCATTATGTTCATTTACAAATGGCAATAATATTGCAGTGACCTCAGTCTCAAATATTAAGTGCAAAATGATTTTGAATTTTTAAAATTTAAAATAGGAAAAAGGCTGATAAATAATTAAATCATTATACATGTAAGTGGAACACATGTCTAATAAATATGTAGATGTATCAGTGTAGTGATTTCTATTCTGAAGTCCTGATAGGACAGAAAACATTTATCTTAATGTAAAGGTCAATGCACATGTTATTTCTGTAAACCCAGAACCATCTCAAAAGTAAAACGCTAATCTTAGGAGGAAATGATTATGACTAATAGCCATTTTCAACCATTAGCATTTTCTCACTTGCGATTTGGTCACTTTAAATTATGTTTTTATTTCATTGAATAAAAAATACTCATTTATTTTCTTGCATATAAACTAATTTAGAATAGATTAGTGAGGGAAAATTTGTCCTGTGAAATTGGCATCATAGTGTATTGAAAGAAGGTTGAATTTTAAATTATAAGTCTTTAGCTCAAGTCTTGTCTTTAACATTTATTCACTGTGGGCCATTAGATAAGCATTTAACCCTGCAGAGTCTATGAAATATCGTAACAAGACCAGCTTTGCTAATAATGATAGCAATAATGTTTGCTGACTGTTAATACCGCTTATGCACCTTACATGTGGTAATTTAGGTAAGCTTCAAAACTACTCTACTAAGTGATACAAATAAAAATAAATACATGCAGTCACTTGTTTCACCCAGTTGTGATTTCCTGTTCTGCTGATTAATTTTTATGAGCTGCTTTTTGTAACTGCTCTTCTAATATCAATGTGCATGCTAAGGGTTTTCCTCCCGCATTTATTTGGGTGCAAGTTTTAAAAATATGCAAATAGCAGACCTGGTTATTACCATTCAAATGCCATTAACAAATCAAACAAGTGTTTCTGATTGTTAAAAAGATAGATGATTCCAAAAAGAGCATCCTAAAGGTTGTCTGTTGACCACCTCCTTTTTATTGCCTCCGAGAGTGGAAACATCTCCCTGGCTAGCCACAGTTTGGCCCTAGCAGGAGTGTGTAAAAGATGAAATCTGAAAAAAATTGAACGTAGTTAGGGATCTGTGACAAACACAAATACCTTTGCCATTCTTCCAGGTCGAATTCCATAGTGCTAGAAATTACTCCTCTTAACTTGTTAGGGCTCCCAATCTACTGCTAATACATAATGAATTTCTGACTTAACCCATTGGATAGATTACTAAAAGCCATTCTATACTTTGAATTTTTTCACAAACACGTTTTTGCAATATTGAATTTTTCTCCAAAGACTGTATCCAGAATAAAATCCACATCATGTTTGTAAATTGGAAACTATTGCAATGGCATCCATGGCCTATACATGGTCAGTTTGTACTCCACTGTTCTCTTTTGCTAGCAATTTGCATCCACAGAATGAAAACAGTCCCGATTCATCAGAAAGGCTGTGAGCAGTCCCACAGGCAGTTAAGCAAGGAATACAGATCCTGGTAATGTTTAGAAGACTAGGGTTACTCTTGCTCTTGTGTTTTAAGAATTTCACATAATTTCCCACGAGGTAAATATTGATGAATATAGTCTACATAAGCCAAAACTCTTTGGGATATTGATTAAGTTTTAAGAGTATAAAAGAGTTCTGAGACCAAAAAGTGAGAATCATTGCTCTAGAGCCACCAGTATAAATAAATAATGCATAGAATGAGAACAAACAATGAAAACCCAAAGCACATGGTACAGACAAATCACATGCTAGTATGGCAGCTTAAAAAACCACTGTATCAATAACTGTATGAAATGCAAATCTACTAAACACTCCATTTGAAGACAGAAGTTAGAGCACTGGATTTGCGAAAGGATGATACCCAGTGCTATTAATATCATACTTTATAAATCACACACTGAAATAAAAAGGATGGAAAGTATACGCTATGCCAATATTAATCAGAAGAAACCTTCTGACACTACATTAATATTACAAATAAAGTATGCCACAAGTCAAGGACTACTGATACAGATAAAATAGATATTTTATAATAAAAAAGGTCTGTTTATCAACAGGACATAATAAACCTAAAGCCTACCAAAAAGAAAAGTGTTAGAATGTATAAAGAAAATGCCATTCAAATGCCATTAAAAAAATCAAACAAGTGTTTCTGATCATTAAAAACATACATTAAAGAGTGAAATTCACAAATCTACAAAGATAAATGGAGAGTTTATGACTCCATTTTTCATTTTTGATAGAAAAAATAGACATAATTCAGTTGAAATTAAAGATTTGGATAACGCTGTCAATCACACTGTCACATGTATAGAACATTACACTCAAAACTACAAAATATATATTCTATTCAAAATATGTGGAACAGTGACTACAAGTGCATTCTTATATCAAATGAAATGTCAATAAATGCCTGACTATTGAAATAGTGCAAAGGGTACATGCTAGAAACATATATACAATAAGCAGTAATTTCAAATTTATGGTATTAAAATTGATAGAAAATCTGTATCTATTTGTATATGAAGGCAGGCCATGTTTGATAATCATAAATTGAAGAAGAAATTTGAGGGAAATTTAAAAGCTCTTTGAAGTACACGTATAAAGAAAATACAGTAAATTAATATTTGTGGTTGAATTAGAAGCAATATTCAGAGAAAGTATAGCGTTAAATTAATATTTTAAAAGAGGGAAACTTAAAAATCAACAATACAATCTTCCATTTTAACAAATAAAAAGGGGAACATAACTGTAGCTATGACCCCATAGTGCATTTGAAAGCTGGACAAAATGATTACTGGCTTGCAAAATCGATCAAGGAAAAGAAAAATACCAATTATCAGTGTCAGTAAAGAAAAAAAGACATCAGTACAGATTCTACTGATGCTAAAATACCAACAGAAAAAAATACTTTACTTGAGTAAGTTTGATAAACAAAATGAAATTAACAAATTCCTTTAGAGAATACCTTACCAAAGTTAAAACAATCAAAAACAGAAAATATGGATAATCATAATTTTACAATTGAAAACCTTTCCACAAAGAAAACTTCAAGTACAGATGGTTCTAAGGGTGGATGTATTAAGCATGTAAGAAAGAGTTAATGCTAATTTTACCAAACTCTTACAGAAAACAGACAGTAAAGGAATATTTCCACAATAATTTTATGATCTAATGTAACCCTCATCCTATGTATCTGTGGTGCAGCAGTTAAGTTGCTAACAAAGTTCTAATGTCCGTGACCTTGTTCCGAACAGGTGCCGTTTAGCCACTCTGCCAACAGGGCTCCGTGACCTGTGCTGTTTGTCACCTGTCTGTTACCTATCTGTTACACAATCTGGTCTTAAAGTTCTTGTTCCCTTACACAGGAAATCAGACCCAGCCCAGCCCATGTCTTGTGCTCACCAGTCCAGGCTTGGCTGAGGGATCTTTGCTTACCTTTTAAAGACTTAATCAATATATTCCTCAAAAGCCAGCTGCCTCCCCTGCACATGAGAATTGCCATCCCTTTGGATGAAGGAAACATCTTTAGTTAGAATGCATTTAAAGATTTTTTTAAAATCCTATTACATTTTAGTACACTTTAAAGTGATAGTTATTATTAATCCTTAAATAGATTTTTTTTCCTACTGGAAAAGACAGTGAGTTGAGATTCTCCCCACTTGTCACACTCTTCCAGCCTCAAGGATGAGTGGTTTTCAAGAATGCCTTTTTCTCATTATAATGTAAAATAACAGGAGTTACAAGCAGAAGTCACAGAAACTTGGACAAATGAGAAGCAACATTGCTTTGGCTTCAATCATTCAAACACCACACATTCATGTTTTAATTCAGGTTTATTTTAGACATCACCATGGCTTGTCTCTGTTTTTCTAAAATATTGCTGAAATGATACTGTAGTGGAAATTTACATGCTGACTTCTTAAAAACTAAACTTAATGAAAAACACTTCCATATTATTATTAAACACTTGGTAAATTGGTAAATACTGTTTTTTGTTTTTTTGTAGCAGGAATTGAACTAATGACCTTGTGCTCGTCAGGCAGTTGCTCTGCCACTGAGCTAAAACCCCAGAATTAAAAGAATTAAAATTCTTTTAATTTTGTGGTAATATTATATCAAGTGAACACAGTTCCTGTGAGCCTGCTCTTTCTTTTTACAAAATAGTAAAAGTTCCTGCTGATTTTGCTAAATTTCTTTCCAAAGAAGTGTACTACTACTGTGAAATATGAGAATAAAGAGTGTCATTGGAGTAAACAATACTTTATCTTGTCTGGAGTTGGGGTACAGCTGAGTTTATAGTGATACAATTGATTTATTTCTTATTACTTTACCTAATAGTTTTAAATATGTGATGTCTTCAAATGTGCTCAATAATCAGTTACCCCTCCTTTTAATAGCTTGTGTCCTTTTACATTTTGTGTTAAATTATCAATGTTTTAGTTCTTAAAGTTCTGGAGCTCAATTTTCCTGCAGTGTGCAACATGATGATCCAAATAGAAACTTTTCCTAGGACTCCAAATACTTCCCACTTAGTAGACTTTTCACTGACTTATGATGCCTTTTTCTTGGTGCAATAAATTTTCTATTCTATTTCTAGAATGCTATTTTTTTCACAGTGGTATTATATTTACATTAGTTTCTATATGATTTATTTATTTTTATCTTTAAATTTGTATTAGTTCATGTTTACAGTAAAAGATATTTAAATTCTTTGTATGGAGTTGGTACATGTACATTTTAAGTCATTTTCTTATCTCTTTTCCTTCCCTTCCTCTTCACTCCCTCCATCTGTTGATTCCCTTTTACTTTAGATATTTCTCATAAGATTTAGTTATAATAGGAATTCTCCACCTGCAATACAGTTTTCCCAACTGTATGATTTGATTTCATTTTTCAGATATTTTGCAAAAGTGTTTCAAGTACATATGTGTATATCTTATTTTAGTTTAGATTTTTTCTTACAATTACTTTTTAATTAGTTGAGAAAAGAGTGAGAAAGGTCTGTGTGAGGTAATGAAGATGGAAGTTTTGAGTAACAGAATCAGCAGGTAATAGGAGGTCACATGGTATGATACTAAAGTAAAATCACAAATGAAAGTCATACTTGTTTTCAAAAATCAGGCTTTTCACTGTGCCTAGTTTCCTGGGTTACACTGGACAGAAATTGACGCTATGCTATTCATGTTGAGAATCCCGCAGAAAAGAGAAGAGCTCAGTCTGTCAGGAGCCCTCAGAACTGGGTTTGGGATCCGCCCAGAGTGAGGTGGGCCCTGGACACTCAGCACGGTGTCAGTCCTCTCAGAAGTCGTCTGCTTAGATGGGAAGAGGGTCCAGCTGTTGTCCATCTGCTCTCAGTTTAAATTACCCAGATCTGATGGGGGTGGGGAGGATAGGATTGTCCCATCTGCAACTGCCATCTGCTTCTTTGCCAGGGAGGACGGGGCCTGAGATTAGAGATCTGATTCCACAAATCAGGGAAGATAAATTCAGTAATAAAAATTGGGGCCGTCTCATGACTGGGAGACAATTGGAACCATCCCAGATTACTGCTTTGCCTTCTTATCCACTAATTGTGTACATTCCGTGGATATGAGCACTTATGCCTGTGGCCTGTCATGCGTTTTTTTGTTGTTGTTTTTTTATTATAACCTCTGGATTTTTGCTTCGTTTTTATCTTATCTGCTTGCCACTTCTGAAGTGATGTTTGTCACTGTCCTCTGAAGCACCCTCATTTTGCTCACATCAGATAGCTCTTGAAAGAACTGTATTATTGCTTTGAAGCGATGCAAGACTGTAGTGTGAATGGCTGTAGTTAAATAATCTTATGAAGTCTCAGTTTCCTTTTCTGCAACATGAAGAAAACCATAGCATGTTAATGAATTTTTTAACAAATTAAATAAGATAATCCATATATATGCATATATGCTGGGCTTAAAATATATTGGCATATTGTGAGGTTTCACTAAATGGTGGCCAACTTTACTGTCATCAACATCATCATTTTTATCATTACTTATGAAATTAGCACACATAATGATTCTCATCCTGAAAACTGTTGGGTCCTATATGCATTACTATGCAAGAATTGTAAAAGGAAGAAATTGTAGGACTAAGTGACTTGTTTAAAAAAATATGAAACTTTCCCTTGTGAGAGGACCTCAGATCTGCATATTAACTTCACAGCTGCAGTGCTATTAATTAAATCCTTCCCTTCAACATGTAAATAGGTTTTTGATATACATCTGCAGGCAGATTC
>PVJX010039850.1:0-15530 GCA_004027295.1 Dolichotis patagonum | reverse complement strand
AGGTGATTAAAAAGGAAATAACAACAACGAAACAGATAAATAAGGTGCTGAGCAAGCTGAAACATGACATAACTAAACAGATAATGTACTTAAAAAGCAAAAGGAGGAAAAGAAAATGCGCTAAAGGATATAACAGCATGTATGTTTAAGTGTGTGGGATTGATAACCGTATTACCAAGTTTTTGTTGGATCGTTGAACAGAACTGTTTACAGCCTCACTGTTTGTTCACTTTGTATGCCCTAATTTTGTAACATGAACAACTATTTCTAAGAAGACAATATGTAATTTATCAAGCAGTGATTTCTTAATGTTTTTTTTTTTGACATTCTGTATTCTACCCTTTTTTCTGTTTTGCTTTTTTTCTCTTTAAATAAAATTTTAAAAAAAGAAAAAAGTCAGAGAAAACAAAACTGTCTTGGGAGTCAGGCGACTTTTGAGGTAAACCATCACAGGTTAAATGTCTCTCACCATTCTCATACTCCAGCGTATCTCTACTTCTGTAGCTGCTATCATGGTGGCTTCTGCTTCTCTCCATCAACTTCAGATCCTTTTTTCTTCTCTGTACAATGTAGCTTCAGTGTGCTTCCCATTTTCTGTGAGTCTCTCAGCTTCCTCGTCCTCTGTTAAGCATCCCCCTCCCTACGGATCTCTGTGTGTTGTATATTCAAACATCCCCAAAGAGAGGACCTGATTGGTTCAATCTACTGCTCTCCAAACAGAAAGCCCCCAAGTTCAGTGAAATTCTCAAGTCAAGCTACTCCAGGGGGGTATCATGAGCCTTCGTACCGTCCGTGACTTAAGCAAGAGTTGCTGGTATACTCAATGATGACCAGGTTCATGTATCATCTCAGTGTAAGTGACTCTCTGTGACTGTTTTGTTCCCAGATGCATTCTCTGTGAGGCCCACACGCACAGTTTACGAAGAGTCCAGTCTATGCTGCAGTTAGTAGCTCTCTTAAAGTCTTTTCAGATTGATGCAAAGTGAAAAAAATATTATGTTGAATCACTCCTTATTTATTATCATTCTAACAGTGGAGATGTTGGAGGAGATGAAAGTAGTTGGATTTTTTCCTTATTTTATATTTGTTGGTTTATCTTCCCTGGTACCTACCTGTGATCAAACTGGTTAGATTATAGGAATCAGAAAAGTGAAATCCTCTGACATTCATTCAATTTCTATTGATATCTTAGATATCTGGGGATGAATGAAATTGTCAGGTAACTTGAGAGAGGTTTCCACTGAACTTTGCTGAATGAGTTATTGAGACATTAAAACTGCCCATTATCCCCGCCTTTGGTAAAAATAGAAGTTACTGTTCCCTGTTGGATGTGCTCTATTGGCACAGATGTGTGGTCTTGTATTGCAACATCAGAAAATTGAAACTGTTTCCCAGAATGCTTTGTAGTTATGCTTCTGTGTACAAATAAACCATGGCCAATTAGATGCCTTCGTGCACAAAACAGAAAGTGGGAGGGAAACAATGTCTATTTTTAGGCTGCTTTGATTTTTCTGCTAGTAAATGGAGTTATGAGATGATGCATTTTAAAAATGTTTGTTTTCCAGAGTCTCGCTATGTAGTTCAGGCTGGCCTTGAATTCTACACAGCACAGGCTGGCCTCAAACTTGTAGCAATCTTCCTCACTCAGCTTCCAGAGTGCTGGGATTACAGGCATGTACTGTCATGCCCTGCTGAGATGACACATTTTTGGTATCACTGTCCTGGTACGTGCTCTCCAGCCTTAGGTGCGGAGGGGCAGCCATGAGGGTGGGGATTGCTTCCTCATCTTGTCTTGTTGCTCTCTGGGTCTCAGATGTGGCAACATTCTCTTCTATTTCAGTCTGTCTACTGGCACATCCTGACTCCCCATTTTTTTTCTGAGCATTCATAAACTATAGCTCCAAAGATGGAAAATTTCTGCAATATCTGGAATGTATTCCTAGAAGCCCCTCTAGAGGCTGCTCCTCCAGCCCATCATGGAGTTATTTTGTTTTTGTTTTTGTTTTTTTTTGTTTTTTTTGGTACCGGGCATTGAACTCATGACCTCACACTTGCCAGGCAGGCACTTAAGCCCCTGAGCTAAATCCCCAGCCCTATAGTGGAGTTTTGAAGCACTGGATTCCCCTATTTTCAACAGCTTCTGCTCATAATACCTGCAGTGGTTTCTGGCATTAAATTGCTGATTGAAACAATTTCTGTGTTTGTGATTATTAGGGTGCTAAAAATTCATGGCTTGGCTTCTTCTCTCACATCTGAAATGAAATTTAGAAATCATCTGTAGTCTTATGAAATCCAATTTTTACTCCTGTTCTCATATTTTTTTTAATTTGAAAAATTAATTTCTGTAACTGGCCCAGGCTTGGGAGTTAGAAATGAGAATCAGAAATATTTCTCATCAGATTAATCTTAAAATCATAAGAAAAGTCTCAATCTCTCTCTTGTTTTTTTGTACTGGGGACTGAACTCACGAATTTTTGCTTGCCAGGCAGGCGCTTACGCCTCTGAGCTAAATCCCCAGCCTTTTTTTTCTTTTTCTTTTTTTGTTTTTGTTTTTTTTAATCAATCTCAAACAATATAAGAGGGGTATTTTTCTCAGGCCTATACCTTTTTTAAAAGGAGAATAACACCCAACAATAAAAAAATAGAATAAAGCCAATCAAAACAAAGCAATGGAAGTGGTACAGAACTTCAAAACAGGACAATAGGTCATCAACAGTGGCTTCCATACTATACCTTGTTATCTTCACAGTAGTTGTCCATTTCCTCAGAGACAGTAAAATCAAATAAAACAAACCAGCATAAAGCCAATCAAAACAGAGCATTGAGTAAAATAAAACAATAAATCAGAACAAAACAAAACAGTGAGAATAAGACTGGATTTCAAAAACAAGACAAAAGGAAATCCCCCATATTTGCCTTATTGCATACTGTCTTTCTAATAGATGCTTAGAGTACAGGCCTTAGTCTTGCAAAGGCAATCAAGCAATATAAGCAGTTAGTTATTTTTCTACCTCAGTTGCTATCAACTCAGCCTGTCTTTCGAACCAGCCGGCTGCTTACGGGGTGTGGGAGTTACCTTGATTATCAGCCCTTGCTCCAGCCAGCTCTCTGGAAAGGCAATCTGGCTTCTATGTTTCTGGACCCGCCTGGTTTTCACGGCTTACACGAAGATCAAACTAGCTTGGTGATGTGCTCTTCCCAGACTGGGCATGGCCTCTGCTAACTCACGGGAACAGCAGACTGGCTTCTCTTTTCCTGGGCCCTGCATGGTCTGCGGGGCTTGTGGGAGAAGCAATCTGGCTTCTCTCTTCCTGGGCCCTGCCTGGTTTGCCAGGCCTATACTTTGATGTAAATTACTTTTTCTAGTATATGCAGGATACATTTTATTATATTGCACTGCTGACTAAAAGCTAAATTAAATGGTTACTTGGGGAGTATTTGATATAATTAAAATTATGGTTCATTGGAAAATTACTTTTCCAAATTTGTTCTCATGGATCAAAATATGGTATAGATCCCATTTTCCAACATCCCTCTTTAAAAAAAAAAGATTAACCTCTACTTTTTTGAAGTATAAAGATTTCAGCTTACTGGTTATTCTTTTTTATATTCTTTCTCATGATGAACTGCAAGTCTGGGTTTCTCAAGTCAACATACTAAGCATATAATAGGATTTTGGCAAGGAAATTATTTTTCTTTTCTTTGTATTTTATGCTGCAATATTTCAAGAACTCAAGAAAAAGATCAGATTGCAGCTTTTATTTTTTTCCCAGTGTTTGTGTGCATGGGAACAAGTTGTAGGCTGTACCATATATATATATACAGTATTGAACCAGTGCTAATGCTTATATAGAATTTATATCTTAATATTAGTGCAAAGGTCTGGGTTTGGAAGAACCCAGAACTCCTGATGAGTTAATTATTTCAAATGCTTGAAACAAATTATTTGACACCTTGGTTTTTTTTTACTTGTTTTATGAAATTCAGTATTACTTTTGGATAAGCTAGTTGAATCCCTTCTTGCTCTCACAGACAGTAGAAGTAATATATATATATATATATATATATATATATATATATATAAATACAGGGTCTCACTATGTAGTGCAGACTAGCCATGAACTCACTATGTAGACCCGGCTGAACTCAAGCTCCCGGCAATCCTCCTGCCTCAAATAAGTAATACTTATTAGCTGCTAATGTTGTTTAGTTCTAAAAATGACTCTAGCAACTCTTGGTGCTGTACTCTAATATTACATATAAAAATAGCTTATATGTAGGCATTGTATTAGCTAGCTATTGCTGTGTAACAAGCCATGCTGAAACTCAGTGACTTTAAAAAAAAAGCATGTATTATTTTTCACAAGCCTAGGACTGGAGCCATTTGGTTGATTTGTTCAGGCTTTGCTATGGAAAGCAAGGACCTGCAGTCAGAATATGGATGGACTGGAGTGGGGGGTGGCATGTGTGAAAGTCTCAAGTGGGGCAGATCAGCTTTGCCTGACATGATCCCCGCCCCCAGCAGGCTAGCCTGTCTTGTTCTCATGGAAGTCAAGATTCTAAGGGTGCAAGCAGAAATGTGCAGGTACTTTGTCAAATTTAGTGTCCTCTCATTGGCTGAATTAGGTCTCATAACCAAGACCACAGTCAGCAGGGAGTGGTAATATCAGAGAGTACAGATACAAGAAGGTATGAGAATTGAAGACAGCAATATGGTTAATCTGTGACTGCCACTCTAAAAGCCCACGCACCTTTTCTAGTAAGAGGTTTCCAGCATTCACTTGTTCAACAATTTCATTCAGCAAGTTACCTTAGAAAATACCAGAATATATTTATCTTGCAAGATTTACTGGAAAGCAATATTACTGACATTAAGATTAATGCCTTTTTTTTTGGTGTTATTATGGAATTTTTTTTCCCCTTGAGCCACAATGGGTGATTAGTATTATCTTACTGAAAAATTTCCACAAAAATCACAGTGGTCATCCTTTGTGTTGAAGAGCATAAGTGTTTTACTTTTCCTGTATTTATGTTTGGAAATGAATTTAGAATGAATGGATGCAATATTGGTCCTTTCTAAAGGTACCTGAGTGTTTGTCCTTGCTCGTTTCTCGATTTTCTTTGCCTTACTGTACGGCATAGTATATCTGCACCCTGAGTTATATTTGAGAAGATACTTTTTTAACCATCATCTACCAAATCTTTATCATAAACATAGCTGGAAAAAAAATCCAAGGGTGAGGGAGATTTTCTGAATGTCATGCAGTGTATTCTCATTTAGAACATAAATTTTGCTTTTGGACCAAGTCAGATTATCAAAGTCTATTTCTTTGGAAAATTGAGTCTGAGAAATTTACATTTTGGTGTAATGCCATTGTCTTCACATAGGAAAAATTAAGAGGAACAGATAAAAAGGACTCATTTCTAATTTAGTTTTGGTTTTCAATCATTTTGTTACATGGTATACTTTTTATATTCTCTACGAGGAAAAGTTATCTCATCATCAAGCTATTTTTATTTTATAGTCTGCAGAATCTTACAGCATATTTGATTTAGAACTGTTAATAAACTTTACAATGCTGCCATTTCTGTGTACTACTATTAGTATTTGTTTTTCAGTACTTTTGCATCTACTCTCTTTTTATCCAGATTATCTCAATTTAAAAAACCTAATTGATTTTAGTTGTTCTACAGTAAGCATGTTAAACCCTTTATGGAATCAGATAGGGTATAAATATATATATTTACTGTGCTAGTGTGAGCATTTTGGGGTAAAAATGTTTAGAAGTTTCACATGAGAATTATTATAAAATAATAATTATTCTTATTATTTTCTTTTACTGATAGGGGAGGAAGGATTTACAGTTTGTTGGTTGAACTGGAAATACAATACCAGAACTAGAAGAGCACACCATAAGTAACAAAAAACAAAAACATAAAGCAAATTCTAGTTTTTACCCTCTCATATATAGATTCCAATATAAGCAATAAAAGGAACTGCAGTATAATTGTAGATTTTTTTCCTTCAAGATCCACAGATCTATTTATTGGTACTGAAGATCGAACTCATGACCTTGCATTTGCTGAGCAGTCACTTACGCTGCTGAGCTAAACCCATGGCCCAGACCAATTGATTCATATCAGATGATCTGTGATTTTTTTTGGTACTTAGCACATGAGCCATCACTTATTTTTGTGGTTGGATTAATAAGGATATTTGGTGGTTCAAATGCTTATTACCCATTGTCATTCTCACGTCCTATTCTTAATGGGTTGGCTATTTTTATCACAAGGGTTTCCATTATGATTTTCATTAGGGTCAGTCATTAGTCTCAGGGAAACAAAATTAAGAAAGGATATATGTGTCTATTTACGCAAGAGTCTGCTAGAACAATCACATTTCTCGTTGCTGTTTGATTGGTCACTTCCCATTCCTTAAAAGATTCTCACTTTTCTGTCTTTATATCAAACAGCCCCACAGAGGCAAAAGTTATATCAGAAATCTTAATCTTTGCAGAAGGAGGATAATGTATCACCATACAGTGGTTTTTTGACAATTTAGGAAAGAACAATCTAACAAAAATTACAAATTAACTTTCTGAGTTGAATAGGAGCATTCATTTAGGAATTAAAAATAAGAAATGTAAGGTACAATAGAAATACTGTATGTTTAGAAAATGTGGTAATGGACAGCTACTTGTCTCAAGATAATTCTGAAACACTGTCAAAATCACAACAGAAATAAGAGAGAGCTGGTAGTGTAGCTCAGTGGCAGGGTGCTTGTCCACCCTGCGAGAGGCCCTGTCTCCACCCTCACACGTCCCTCTCACGCACACACACACCCCAAATCAGCAAGAAAATACCTTTCTCTAAACCTAAATCCTTTCTTCCCATTTGAGATATAAAATTAAACAAATCTTGGGCTCTTACCTGGAGACTTTTGGACTGAGAATTGTTGTAAAATAATACATAAAATTTCCAAGCGCTTTATCATCTTGTTTCTTACACAGAGCAAAGGAGAATAAATACGTGAATGCATGAACTAGAGGAGTCAAACTTACAACAACAAAAAGTGAGAGTTGCCAGCTGGACAAAGACATACAGAAAAGGAACTCAGATGACTCGAGAAACATGACAACGTGATTTAATAAAGCCATTACATGTATCAGGGTATCACACTTAAAGGGATCGTTGACTGCAAATATTCCAATATAATTAAAAACACTCATACCTTGTTTAAGCAATAATTAAACATGTAAGATACACTTACATTCTAGCAAAATGATTCAAGTTTTTGAAACACCTTTTGGTTTGTGTCAAGGTGAACTTTGCTTGCCTGACAAATTCATTTATGTAGGTGTGTGGAAAGTATATATGAATGCAGTGCTACCGTATTTAACGTTAATGGTTTTAACGTGGTTAGCATTGTTACAGTTGAAACATTTTGTCAACTTGAGAGGTCTAGCAGCTCTGCATCCCAAGCTGAAGAGGACCAGCCTTTAAGGCTCTATGATGTTTATTGTGTCAATTTGAGAAGGTCAGAAGTTTAAGTGATTCAGCCAGCCACCAGGGCCCTTACTTTTAGACATCCTCAGCTTGTGCAAGAGGAAGGCACCTAGAAGGTGTGAGTGCTACATGCACCCCAGGGGCGTAGCCTGCTTACAGTGTAGGGGAGGAAGAAGAGGCTTGCTCTTCCCCTCCCCCTTTTGCTCTTGCTGCTTTTGTTGTATTCTGTGCTTTTGAGCTGCTGCCTCTCAGCCAAGCCACCCTGCCTTGGAGCCATCTAATTATGGACTGAAACCTCCACAAACTGTGAGCTAAATGAACATTTCTTTCCTTAGTTTTGGGTGTCAGGTATTTTGTTCCAGCTATCAGAGAAAAGTAACTAAGACAAGCATCTAAAGCAGTGTTGTGACAACTTGCATGTGTAATTAAGTTGCTTCATCCCAATCTGTGAAAGACAACTTGGGCTGTTAAATTACTGCCCTGAAAAAGCTAGGTGGTTCAGCTCCTTGCAGCTGTCAAAGTTATATGGAATGTGCCCACCTTCCTCCCATCCTTTGCTATACAATGCTCAACTGTAATTTCGTTTTTAGTGAAGGTAGGATAGGAAACATGTAGAAAAGCATTGGGAAGAAATGAACCTTAGAAGTTTCTAGGCTAACTATTGTTGTTGGCAATTTCTGGACAATCATGGGAGGTCAGAGCCTATTTGTTAAGGTGTTGATTGAAACTCTGGGACACCGGTTCTTTCCCTTAATACAAAACCAATTTCAAGCCAAGTCATTTAAGACGCTTTGAAAACTGACTCTAAAATAGCATGTGATATGCTGAGGAAAAAATAAACCATGATTTAGTAAACTAAATGATCCATGGGGTAAGGACAGCTTTATATGGTGTTCTTACAGAAAAGGAAGGCACAGATGATGAAGTAGGGCCAGGAAAAGTTCTTGGCACAACCATGGGAGTGCCTGCTTGAAATGGACTTCTCCATGTTCACGGTCCAGTAAGTGGTTACTGCCCACCAGCTCTAGACAATGGCTGGAAGGATCCTTACCAAGCATGGAAAATAGAAGGTCCACCTACCCAGTGATGCTCCAGGGAATGTTCATATCCTCTTTTGGCAACCACAGAACTTAGGATTGCTCCTTCAGGCTCATTTTTCTTAGCAGCTCACCATTTCATTTAAATGATGAGTAGTCCTAGCTTACAGTTTGACTTCCATTTCATTGACGGTAATGTTGATGGGGACATGACAAAGGTGATAAGAAATATAATAATGCACACCCCAGTAGTGAGTATTTGGCCTTATTGTGGTTGGCAATTCACTGCTATCTTCCATTTGGGCCCTGTTCTCACTTCATTAAAGATACTTAAAACTCAGGGTTCATTTACTTATTGAATGACATCAAATCCATGGATACTTAGAACTTAGGGTTTGTTTACTTATGAATCACAGCCATGTTCTCAGAGTTGAGATGGTAATAATAAAGGACAGATTTGGTCCAAATTATCAGTAAGATTACATTCTAGTTGGTAAAGATACAGCATTTTAAAAATTAATTAACATAAAAATTTATGGGCATAACAGTAGGCCCTCTGTGTCTGTGGGTTTCCCAGGCATGGATTTGGCCAACCATAAGTCAAAATATTATTTTCATTTTCATTTGTACCAAAGATATATAGACGCTTTTCTTATTATTCCCTAGATAATACAGTATGACAACTATTTAAATAGGCTTAACAGTGTGTTAAATACTATTGTTGTATATAATCTAGAAGTAATATAAACAAGAGGGTATGCTTAGGTTATATGCAAATGCTACCTTTCATACTGGTGCTTGAGAACCCTAAGATTTCAGTATTTCTGTAGCTGTGGTATCCATGGGGGGGTCTCAGGATCAAGTGTTGTATAAAGACCTGAAGCACAGAGAGGCCAAGATACCTGCCCTAAGACACTTTCCTCCTAAGTGGCTCATGCAGGATACACTCAGGCATAACTCCCAAGTGCATTTTTTAGTTCTTATGTTGTAGAAAAATGACTGAAGATGATTTGCACATCGTATCTGGAGTCATGGAAAGGTTATAGCTGAAAGCTGAATTTAGATGCTTAAGAGAGGAACTATGGTCGTGTTTAATCTTCTAAGTTTGGTGCACAAAGGCTTCGTTATTGAAGCTCTATATGTACTTACTGAGGTTTCTCGAAAGTGCTGACTCACACACCTATTCACTCCGGAGACAGCAAGCTGTAAAAACATTTTGCTTGTGTTCTAATAACTCTCATTAGGATAGATAGTTTTATTTTTCCCCAGCATTTTTACTATGGAAAGAGAAGCTTAAATAGATACACAACTTAGACTGTTGCAAATTTCTTGATTAAAAAGTTTATTACAAGCAAGTAAAAATAAAATAAATGCTTTCAGTTCTTGTAATGTTTTCCTGTTAGAGTTTAGCATGTGAGCAGTTATTGAAACTCATATATAGGCTTGCATTGCATTTTCAATATATTTTGAAGAACATTGTGAAGAATAAATATAATTCCCAGGTTCTTCCAAACTCCACCTCATAAGCTCATTTTAAATTGTTTTATATACTACAAAGTTTAATTTAACTATGCTAGTTTTATTTAATAGGCTAAAAGGAATAAAACTGATTTTAAAATAAATTATGAGCAAAATAAAAATGCTAATAGGAAATAGTGTAATGGTTGTACTTTATTTTTTGGGGGGGTTACTGAAGCTGTTATTATTATCATTATAGTAGTCTTAGCCTAGAGTTAACCAATTTTTGAAATGAAATTTTGTGATGAGAGAGAGAGAGAGAGTATAAGGCAGGGAGAACCTATGTTTTGTGGTCTTGCTTTCTCTGATCTCATGATGATGTAACTTCTTTTTTTTTTTTTTTTTTTTTTTTTTGAGACAAGGACTTGCCATGCAGTTCAGGCTGGCCCTGAACTCACTTTGTAGCCCAGGCTGTTCTCGAACTCACAATGATCATCCTGCCTCAGCCTCTCTAGTGCTGGGATTACAGGTGTGGGCCACCACTCCCGGCAGATGTGAACTTTGCTTTGCTCTCCTGTTTGCCTACTGTGGGGCACGTGAGCTGGCATCCTTTTTTGCCATATTGAGAGCTAACAAGATACTGATAGTGGTGGTGAGGTATCTTCATAAATCTTCTCGGGGGACCCACTCATTCACATGTGATCCCAGTTCTCTGAGAGCTGAGGTAGGAGGTTCACAAATTCAGGTTCAGGACGAGTGACTTAGTGACTTAGTGAAAGCTTGTCTCAAAATATAAAAATAAAAAAATAGCTGGGGAAGTAGCTATTGCAAAGACACCAAATTCAATCCCCAGGACACTCCACTGCCCCTGCCAACACCCAGAAAGAAGCTGGGGGAAGATTGCTCTTACTACCTGAAGAAATAAAGAGGGGCTTCTGAGAGCCAAGGTAGGCCTTGTATTTGTCTTGTACCACAAAATACTGCCATTTAACACAGTCAAAATAATGGTACTATTACCAGTCTATCTTGGATACCTTATATAAAGTGTACATGTATACTTGAATCTAATCCAGGAAAAAAAATGAGAAAATGTTTCCAATCTAAACAACCAACATATCAACTGCCTTTGGTAAGACAACCCTTTCTTAAATCAGTTGATGCTTATAATCACACATTTGACCCCTCGAAGTTTGAAGCTGATAAACATTGTGGTCTTATTTCTTCATCTTGTCTGCCAGATTTGGCTCAAGAATGTAAATGAAGCATTAGCTGTGTAAAGAAATAATATAAATATGCAACATGGAACATATTTGACCTTGAACCTTCTGTCTTTTTTCTTTTTTGTATTTTTGAGACAGGGTCCCACTATGCAGTTCAAGCTGGCCTTGAGCTCACTTTGTAGCCCAGGATGGTCTCGAATTTGCAGCATTCCTCCTGCCTCAGCCTCCTGAGTGCTGGGATTACAGCTGTGCACCACCATGCTCAGCTGAAAAGTCTGTCTTTACATAGAATTTTAAAAAGAGATATGTCTGAGCTGTTCAAAGAGTGAAAGAAAGAAACATATGAAAGAAAGGAAGAAAGGAAGAAAGAGTTGACAAGATCTAACAATAATTTTCAACACAAGCCCAAAGGATGCTGGGAAACTGCCTCTTCTCTCCTGGCTTTCTAGTTTCCCAGCATGCCTTTGGCTGCCAAATGGAAGGAGGAGGCAAAAGATGGCAGCAGCTGCAAACTTTGACTTTAGTATTCCGCTTTCTGACTGCCTGATCTGGACAGGTAAACCCCCACCTGGTTTAAATCTGGATGTATTCAAAGAAGACAAATAAATTGGTAAACTGATTATTGATGCGAAGTATTACTTGAGAGAAACCTTAATTTCTGTGACTTTACCACTGACTACCATTCTTGCTCTTGGTTCTGTGCTGCACTGATTAACCCCAAGAATCTGAGGAGGATTTTCCTGACAGATGTCTGCAGTACATACTGCACTTTCTTCGGTCACATTCAGTTGGGGCTTCACAACCCTCAGCAAATTGTAGTCAACTCCAAGATCTCATTCGTGCATCCTCAAGGGCACACAGTCTGTGTAGGAAGGCTCAGGTGTGGCCGTTGGCTGTGACAAGAGGTGAGAAAATGGGTGGAGAAGATGAAGAACTCAAGGTCTTACAGGGCTTCCAAAGGAGGATCCCAAGTGTGATAACTGGACCGAGCTTAACATTGCCCACAACAAGGAAACTTCTACCCTCACCAATGAGAAGGGAAATCTGGACATTCAGAGACCAGAGGGGAAGCAGAACTCATGGTGACTTTCAGTGGGGATGATGGGATCATCAACCCCAAGGACTTGGGTCCCATTGTTGGTCGCTTCTGGAACATGGTGCTAACTGCAGTGGCTCCAGTCAAGAAGAAGTGAGTCGTAGGGGCAGATTAGAGAAACACAAACCAAAATTCAAGGCAAAACTCAGTGACTAGCACTGGAAAGTCATCGCATGCTTACCTGTGTACCATGTACTTTTGAGAAAAGGTACCCCATTAGAGCCTCATGAAAGTGTCACGTTACTGTATGTTGTCTGCTGATCTTGTCCCCTTCCCAGAAACAAAGGCTAACACTTTGATTGGGCTATGCCACGCCAATCAGTGACAGAGTTCATTTTAGGAGCCAGCTTACCCCTCTAAGTATGAAGCGCACCACAAACTCACCAGGCATCTGCAGCAGGACGCCCCCTATTGGTAGCACCGCTCTGCTGTTCAGTTAGCTTTTCTTTTGCTTTCTCTGCATTTGCTACACTTTAAATAAACTTGCACTTCACACCATATTAGTCTTGGCTCCTCCATTTTTCTGCTAAGAGCCCCGCTTCTTCATTTTTTGCCACAGTAAAGGCAAGGACTCAACGAGAACAGGAAGGTCGTCACAGGGGATCCCCCAGCCTCCTCCACCACTGGACCCAGCAGGGTGGGAGATCCTGGCTCCCTTGTCCTGGAGGGAATAGCAGGAGGTGCCGGCAGAACTCTGCAGGGCTGTGCCCCCCACACATGGTGAAGCAGGCTCCCGCCATATGGCATCCACAGGACAGCAGGCACAGACCGCTTGCCCATGCCATATGCAAACCTCGCCCCTGAGTGGACTTGACTCCTGTTGTACCGTCATCAGTGAACGTGAACCCCACACGAAACCCTGTGGTCTGTAACCCTGAGGCTTTGATTAAGCCCCAAAAGAAGAAATATGCAGAAGAAGCTGGCCTGGTAGAAGCCTGCATCTTTTTTACTGACTTGATATTTTTGGTCATGGAGAAAGTGGGGTTGGGTGGTAGTAGGTGGGAGGGATGATGGGAGAAAATCTTTCCACGTATGCAGTGTCGTTTTTCAGAATGCATCCGAGGGGCCCTGTCCCAGTAATGTCAAGAGTGGGGTGGGCTGAAATATCCTGGGAAGCTGTGCTCTAGAGAAAGGTTTTGGAGGTTGTTTTAAGTGACCTACTCTGGCTCCCTCCCAGGCTTCCCGCTGCCTCTGTCTGCCTTCTCCCTCCCTCTACTATCATTTGTATGTGAAGTCCCACAGCCCAGGTGGAATCCAGGGCAGTGGAGGTGGCAGTAGCCTCACCAGTCTTGAGGGGTCCAGCAGCCTCATTTACTTCCAAATGTCCTTGTAAATGTCAGGTAGCCAGGGATCTCAGACTGATCACAAGGGTTTAGCATTCTAAAGATAAATGAAGTTTAAACTCAAAAATGTTTTCGTAGGTCAGTGGTTTTGAGAGCCAATAGTTAGGCTTTTTGTGTCCTTTCTTACAGAATGAGAATGTTTTGGTTTCCTTTTGTCTGCAGCCGGTGTGTGTTTATAGTTTTTACCTTACAGTGTTGTTTGTACTTTACCTGTTTTCTTGTCAAACCGGAACAATCCACTTGCCTGTTTTTCTCATTTAGTTCCAGAGAACTATCTCTACCCTGTAAGGCATTACTTCCTTTTCTAAGTGTGTTTTGAAGGCAGTTTTATTAAGGATATGACCAGTTAGAGCGATTCAAATTAAAAAGAAAAGATTTTACTTTGCAAACAATTGATGTCACTCTACAGGACATTTTTACTGTTGCTTTGAGCACTTTTGCCCCCTCCGTTGAGAGTCAGCTTCTCCAGAACCCCAAGACTACAGCTGGCTAACAAACAGGAGACAGAGATAGGAAACACTGATAGGAGCTTTGTACGGAGATTTGTACATTTGTGTAATAGGGCTTTTCACGCTATTATGTGTAGCTTTTTCTTGTAACCTTTATTACACTGTAAATTGAACGTAACTTTTGTAAAAAATAATTTTCACACCATCAAACCTACTTCCTCGCCTTTATTTGAATCACACTGAGTCAGTGGTAAAAGCAATAAATGTGAATCTGTTATTTTTACAAAATGGTGTTTCAGGAAATGTCACGAAGTAGCCTGCAGAGGGCGCGCTTTCCTTATTTTTACCTGGCCCTTTCACGGAAAGATGTTTCACAGGATTAAACAGCATTCTGTAATGAAAAAGGTTAAAAATGCTTAACTTCTCACTTTTATTTTCCTCTACCAAATGTTGCAAAATGGAATGTGTAAAAGCGTTAGGAAATGCAGTGGCTTTCAGCTGTTTTGCTAACACAGAAATTGTTTTTGGTGATTTTCTCTCTATATGGAACTTGAGTCAAAACTACATCCGCCCTCATTTACTAAGGTTTTCTCCGCTTACTATATCCCCGATCAGTGTGTGTGTGTGTGTGTGTGTGTGTGTGTGTGTGTGTCTATGTGTATCCATACATGTGATTGTATTCTTCCCCTCTTTTCATATGTGCTTCATCCAATAGAAATATAATGTGAAACTACATACATAATTAAAATATTTTAGTAGTGATTGAAAAAACAGAAACAAATGAGGTAAATTTTGAACTTTTAGCCTAACTACTCAATTTGTATCATTTTGATATATAATCATTATAAAATATAAAGCAATATTTTACGTTCTTTGTCAGTACACAGTTTTTTCAAATTTGATGCATATTTTACACTTACAGCAAATCTTAACTTGGACGGGCCATGTCCAAGTTAATAAAATATGAATGTATATTTAACATTCTGGTCTTCCGGCACCAAGTTCTTGAAATCTTATACTTTTACACTTATGGCACATCTCGACGTGGTCTGGCTGTATTTCAGTTGCTTAGCAGCCACATGGGGCCAGGGTCACCATACTAGCCAGCACAACTTTACATCTTTCTTGTCTCACGCAGTTTTCCCATCCCTTACCAGACAGGCAGAATACGACATGTCACACAATGGTGCTATGTATGCAGGGCCCTTGGTGTCTATTACTCACCAATTCAGATTGTGCAGGAAACAAGAGAAATGGCCAACATTTCTTCGAAGAGAGAAAGTCATCTACCAGCTAGAGGATCTTTTTTATGGCCTGGGAATAATATTTCTTAGGCAGTCAATTTTTCACGGACCCTAATTCTCTCTGCCACACTGTGATGTATAGATTTTAATAAACATTCTTTGCATCTATCCCCCTGA
>PVJX010039849.1:0-15561 GCA_004027295.1 Dolichotis patagonum | reverse complement strand
AAGATCTTGTCTTTCCTGCTCACTGGCTGCAATCTTATCTTCGAGGTCTGAAATTCTATCTTCACTTTCATTGAGGCAGTTTTTACAGCTTTCAATAGAATTTTTGATTTCCTGTATATCTCTTTGAATCTGCTTTATGCATTCTGTTTGTTTCTTATATTGTTCATTCAGGGATTCTATCTGTTTGCTTTGTTCCTCTGATTTTTTAGCTGTGTTTTCACTAGATGCGTTCACTATTTCTTTCACTATTTTTATCAATTCTTCTTTTACCTGGGCAAGTATGTCTGATTTGAATTTCTCCATAGCTTTCCCTATTTGCATATTTATTTCATTTGATATCATTTCAGACATTTCAGGTTTATGGCTTCTTTATTCTCCTATGTACACAAGCTTCTAAACTTTCTTGGGGCAGTCTAGGGCTTTGAGCCTGCCTTTTGGTCTTTCCTTTTGTCATTTTTCTATATTTCCTTGCTTTGAGCGGTGTTCAAATGCTTTCTCTGCATGGGTGATGAATTACCTCTTGCACCCTCAGTTTCTGGAGGGGCCGTGGCTCCCCCACAGGCTCTTGACTACCTCACAGGGTCCTAACTCCCCTCTGTGGGCTCCTGGCTCCCTAAGTTGTAAGGCGAATGCTGGGCGTAGTCAACCCAGAGCGTGTGGAATCTCAGGCAGGCCAGTCCACCGTACTTTGTCCCAGGCAGGTCTCCAGGAGGTTCCCTGCAAGTGAAGTGTGGGCCTACAGGTCCCAAAGAGTCAGGCCAAAATGCTGGTTTCTGCAAAGTTCCTGGTCCCAAACAGACCTGGCCAAGATGTCAGTCTCCGCAAAATTCCCAATCCAAACAGCCCAGGCCTCTCTGCGGGTCCGGGAGGTTCCTGGTCCCAAAGAGACAGGCCATGATGCTGGTCTCTGGGAGATTTCCTGAGGGTGAAGTGCGGGGCTGCGGGCCCAAACAGACCTGGCCCAGATGCCGGTCTCCAGGAAGTTCCCTGGGGATAAAGGGCGGGCCTACCAGTCCCAAACAGATTCTTGTCTCCGCAGACTTTCAATCCAAACAGCCCAGGCGACTCTGGGGGTCCAGGAGGTTCCCGGTCCCAAAGAATCAGGCCACGATGCTGGTCTCTCGAATTGTTTTATTATAAATTTGCTTGAGGTGTGGAGAATGGATGCCTAAATTCTCCATGAATACTGAGAGTGGAAACAATTATATTTTAACTGTTCTTATCAATAGTCATATTATAAATTAAAATATAACTGTTCTCACTTTCTAGTAAAGGGAGAAGTGAATTAATAGTGCATTTTCCTTGACCTCTCCCCACTGAAGTTTCAGGGTCCCCTCTTTATGTGGATCGAGCTGCTTGAGCTCAGCGCTGTCCTCTCTGTGATAGCTTCCCCTGTTTGAATTTATACACCACTCATTGTAAGGGACACAAACTGCTGTGCAGATTGTTAATGTCCAAGAAAAGCCATCACCTCTGAATCATTTTTTCCCCAAACATAAATCCCTGGTCCAAGAAAGAAAAGTGGTATTTTTCCATCTCCATAATTCCTGTTATTTTAAGCCTATCCTTTAACCAAAGTGGCTTTGTGTTTCTTTTTGCCTTGATAACTCACAGGTTCAAATGTAAAAATTTGTTATTATAAGGAACAATTATGAGCTTCAAAGCATACTGTGTGCATTCCACGCTTCCAACTTCTGGTACTGATATATGAAATGAAATACTTGTGGTTGTCTACTCACATGAAATGGATGTGTTCCAACTGCTGGTGGTGAAAGGTTTAATGAATGTCTGCTTTTGTCAGACCCAACAGTGACCTAACATCATGGGAGGTCGCCCAAGTGCCATATTGCAGCATCTTGAAAACAAACTTTGACCATTTAACGTGTTCATTCCAGCTACCCTTCAGCATCAACATTGGCAACCACCAAAAGGAGAAAAATGGTTTTGCTGGTTTTCTTGTTTTAAGCATTGCTCTAGACTTTAAGATTTAAAGATATCTTCCCCAAAATGTCAAACTAGACAAACCACTGATCTTTTTGAGTACTTTAGGATTTTTGCTGCTTCAGTGCCTGGTCTTCAGCATTTTGATACCTCTCTAATGATAGCCTTCCTTATTTAATAAGACAAGACATTTATGTAACAAAACATAGACAGGAAGTACTTCATATTGGCTGGCTACTTGCTCACCCTTCATTTACTTTCTCTAACGCTACTGTGTCACCATTTTCCCTTTTGTGCTTCTGGATAATGTTTACAATATTATTATGGAACCAAAATACTGTATTTTATTCATGTGAGTACACGTTTGGTTACTTTGAAATATCAAGAGCTTTTTGAGTCAGAGATTTATACTGTTGCTCGCCATTTGCCTGGCATATAACCCAATGTCAAATATATGGGGGGTATTCAATAAGATACTTTAATTAATGATTGACCTCTGACTTGCATATTATATTTGAACACCTTGCGATTTTTAGATCATTTGCACATTAATAAGATGCTATCAAGAGTACTTTTGCTGGGTTAAATACTCAATAAGTATCAATAATAAAGTCATAGCCCACTAAGTAACACTATATAATGTAGCTGGGTCTCAACACAACTGTATACTCAGCTCTGTGCCTCTTGCTGTGACAGAGACTCACGTGCACTGAAAGCTCATCTTGTTTACCACCGGGTGAACGCATGAATCCATTTCCTCTTATGCTTTGCAATTAAATACACAATGTGGCTTACTGTGGGCCAGCAGAATGTAAGCAGAAATGACATACATGATCCCACACCTGACCCTTACTCTCTTTTCTCAACTATCTTTGAAATGAGAAAGATCTTAGAGTACATGAAAAGATAGAGCTGCAATATCGAAGAAATTCGAATGCCTGAGTAGCCACATGTAAGGCTACCTGATTAGGAATAGTCACTATGGATCATGGTATGATTGGAAAAGTAATCATGGCAATGTTAAAGCTCTGCGGTTGTAGAATTTGTGGTAGTAGCTAATGACATCCAATTTTAAAACCAATACTGCTAAGAGAACCTGTCTCAAATTTGTGGCATTGATTTAATGCCAATCAGTAATAGAGAAAGTGATAGATAAGACAGGAAAGATATCAGTGAAGATCATATTATTCCATAGTAAAACATATGATAGAAGAATTGAGCACAGTAAATAGAAAGGGACACTAGATCTTGTTTGCCTACCCAGCCTGTACTTTTTGAATAAGTGATTAATAAGAAAGTAACTTTCTATTTGCTACTTTTGGCCTTCCTTAGAAATATAAGAAATAGATAAACACAGACATAAATTAGCTTGTTTTGACACAGAAATCAAGGTGGACATGTATCCAGAGACCAGCCTCTACGGTTGATAAACCTGACTGCTTCTGCACTGCAAATAATAGAGATGAATTGGAAAAGATGCTAAATGACTACAATCAAATAAGATTATTAGTAAAACCAAAACAGCACAACCCTAAGATAAACATCAGGTCAAAGATACAATCTTCAAAACTCTTGTTGATGATGGCTTCAGGAGGTTAAGCTTGACTTCAGAGAGGGTAGGCGAGAATGCACAGAAATAAATCAGGCTTGAGTGCTACCATTCTGAGAAAACATCAAGGAACTATGTTTCTTGGTACATGGAATTGACCAGAAACAAAAAGATTAAAAGGTTTATAGAAAATCCCTAAAATTACTATGCAAATAAGGTAAAAAGACTAGCTTGTTAATCTTTAAAATTAGTCCTGTGTTCCTAAACTGTGTTAATCAGCTTTCCATCTCTGCAAGAAAAATTCATGGAATGATTAATTTACAAGCAAGAGAGATTTATTTTGGCTTTCAGTCTCAGAGGCTATAGTCCATGGTCACTTGGTCCCAGTGCTTTGAACCTTGGCAAGACCAAACATTATGGTGGGGAGCAGAGCATGCAGCAAACCGAAGTTGGTCATGTCATGGTAGTCAGAAGAAAGAAAAAAAGAAGGAAAAAGAGAAGACAGAGAAATGAGAGAAAGGGGGGAGAGAGAGAGAGATGAAGGAAAGGAAAGGAAAGGAAAGGAAAGGAAAGGGGAAAGAAAGTAAAGGAAAGAAAGAAGAACAAAATGAAGGAAAACAAGAATGAAGACAAGGGGCCAAATCCTCATATTGCCCTTGAAAGTGCGCAGCCACTGACCTCACTTCCTCACCCTCAGCCCCACTTGCTGAAGTTTCCACCACCTCTCAACAGTGCCATCAACTGAGGACCAATCCTTCAACACATGAGCCTTTTGGAACACTGAAGATCAAAACTAAAACAACACCTTTCACCAGGGCTAACTACAATTCTCTACACCCACTTCATGAAGTTTGTGGGGGGAAACAGAAGTAGAAGAATTTCTCAGGAATAAAGAGAAAAATAAAACATAAGTAATAGGATAAAGGGAGACAGATCTATTGTGAAAGGGAAGGTAACCAAGAGATGGAAGGAGAGGGAGAGTAAGGGGAAAGGAAGGGTTTGGAAGAAGAATTGAGACATGTACATATACTGATTCCCCTGAGGAACTTAAGTATTGTATACTTCAAGCATGTACTAATAAAAATAAAAATTTGCAAAAAGTAATTGCAATAAAATGTTATTAGTAAAGACATAGCCCTCAGTATATAAACCAAAAAAAGAGAGATATTAACATGTTTTTAAAAATTGAAAAAGATGCCCAATTGTGAATCTGATCGGAATAGCATGCAGATACTAATAAAGATTTCTAAGTTCAAAATGAAAGAGAAGGTGACAAAACATGGAGGGGTGGGGGAAGGGAGAAGAGGAGGGGCAGGTTATATAATAGAATTAAGATATGTCATGTACCTGTGCCAAGTTCCCATGATAAATATAATCATCATGTACTTTAAATATGTACATTAGTACATTAGTACAAATTTTTTAGTACATAGTACATATTTAAAGTACATATATTTAAATATGTACTAATAAATTTGTACTAATGTACTAAACATGTACTATGTACTAATGTTCCAATGTATTAATATGTACTAATAAATATGTACTAATAAATTTAAAAATATGTACTAATAAATTTAAAAAATAACAATAGAGAAAAAGGGTATTTAGAATCATAGTTTTGGAATAAATGAAGGTTGTTTCCAACTGGAAGAGTAGAACTCTTCATAATACCTGTCTCCCTGGCTTTCAAAATTGGTAGGGAACTTACCTGTATGACCATGCAATTAATGGTCATGATTCTATGCCTTTACTTCTTTTTTTTTCCAAAACAGGTGCTTAAAATATGTTTGTCTTGTATTTAATGGATATTGAATGTGTGTGTGTGTGTGTGTGTGTGTGTGTGTGTGTGTGTTTCATAGCTTCAAAGAATCTTTTGACCTACTTTAGGAATGTAAAAATTGCCCAAGAATTCTACAGTTTGAAGATGCGATAACTAGTAGAGTCCTTGCACTTTTTTCCTTCTCGTGTACCAGAAGAATAAAGTAAATATTTGTTAATCAGTGGACACACTGGGAAGGAGTTGAGTGTCTCTTCATCAAATGCTTTCCTTTATATCCTAAGAACATAGACTATATTTCCCACTTTCTGCTACTTAGTTGTAGTCATGTAAGTGAGACTATTGTCAATGGAATGTGATCAAAAATATTTGCTATTTCTAGGGCTTGTATATATAATCATGCTCTCGTTATACATCTATTAAAAGAAAGAATGAGTGTAGAGGACAGACGCAAGCACTAGAAGAAACCTGGTTCTCTCAATGGCCACACAGAAGGTTTCCCTATCAGAAACACCTCATGTGAGTGAGAAATGAACTTGTATTTTGTTAGACTGTTGAGATTTATACAGTTTTCTGTTACAGCCTCTGTTACATAGAATGACAATACCACTTAAGTATTTCAACTTCCTAATCCCTGGAACCTGTGGATATATTAGGCAATATGACAGAGGGAAATTAATATAACTGATAGAACTTAGCTTACTTATCTCCTAACGTTAGAATAAGGAGATTATCATGGGTTATCCAGATGATCTTAATGTGATCACAGTGTTTCTTTGCATGAAAAAGGCAGCAGAGGCAGATGAGATTAGAATGGTTAGTCTTGAGAGGAGACCTGCTGCTGCTGGCTTTGAAAGCAGAGGAAGGGGCATGCAAAGAAATACAGGGGTGGCCTCTGCAGTCTGGAAAAGGAAAAGAAATGGATCTCCACTCTCTAGCGGCAACACAGTCCTGGATTTCATCCCACAAAGAGCCATTTCAGATTTCTAATCTCAGCACAAGATAAAAGCACTGAGTTAGTAATGATTTATTATGACAGTGATAGCAAACTGATGTATATTATTAATCTTATTTTTATTAAATTGAAACTAAAAGGCATTCTTAGAATCTCTGACACACCTCTTTGCCCCATCAAAACACAGCCTCAGTTTGTTTGATCATACTAGCCGTAAATACTTAAAAAAAAAAAACATAAAATGTGTACTTTACAGAGATTTAAAATGTGAAGTGGAGCAAAGTATTGTAATCAGTGCACAAGTCTTTGCCAGACAGAAGTCTAGTCTGTTGGAGTCTAGAGAGTTGGAGAATTGCTATTCTGGCCATATAGTTTCTTTATGTCCTCAGTTTTCAAGAAATTGCTTTTATCTCATTTCAAGTGATCATTATTCAACAGTAATGAATTCATTAAAAGTTGAGAACTGAGCTCTAGGGTATATAAACTACATCAAAGGTGAGTTACTTTTTCACACCAGCTTTGCTTCTTTTCCTCAAAATGAAGTTAGAGTTAGATTAATTGATCTTTCAGATCATTTTGTAGCCTATTCTGCCATAAATGAAATGAATCTATATTGCTCTAACAGTTCTCATGAAAATCAGTCCATTAGTAAAGATAAATTTTTGCATGCTTCACTTTTCCCATGACAATAATACTCATGACTGATAGACAACAAAAAAGAAATATAACAACAGTAGATAATATTAAACTCTTCCCAACAATTATCATAGGAATTAAAATGGTTTTTGAAAAAAATGTTTTTTGTACTTAATTGTGAAGTTGTTAGGAGCAGATTGCTAAGTTTCTCTTTTAACTAAGGCTGTGACCAGGGACTCATATATTTAAAGACTGATCAGTACACATCAAGGTTTACAGGAATCCCAATTTTGTGGGCAATGGTCAAGCAAGGATGGAGAAAGAGCATCAAGAGATCCTGAGAATGGTAATGAGAAGAAGGTGAGTCATTGTGTTACTAGCATTCCACTTGCTGAACACAATGCCTGACATCCAGTTTAAAGAAGGAATGGTTTAATCTGATGCATGTTTTACAGGGATTATGTCCATAGTTAGCTGGCTCTAAGGCAGAAACATCTTGGCACAGGGACATGATATAGCAAAGCTACCCAATTTGTCATGATCGGGAAGCAGAGAGAAGATAAGTGCCAGAGAGGAATGGGTAAGGGACTAGACAGAGACCCCAAAGCCATATCTCCATTACCCACCCAGATATACCCAGAAGTGTGCTTTACTAACTTGCTAGGCGGATCTCAAAATCAAGCAGCTAACACTCCACTGTAACCACCATAGATGCAAAATGTTCTTTACTCGAGAGATAATAATAGTCTATATAGTTTACTGTCATAAAATTCTCCATAGGAATTATATTTCACAGCTGTTAAAATAACGGTAATACAACTGTAACTACTAATGGAGAAGCAGCTAGTTATCTACCATCTCCAGAAATGATGATATAAGAGAAACTGGGCTAAACGTGTAGCAAAGGAGGTTTAATTTGTTTTTTTTTTTTAAATGAAGATGATACCCAAAAGTGGAATAGGAAACTAAAATCATGAACTACTTTTCTAAATGCTGAAAACTGGTTAAAACTGTATTGGCCTTGTATGCTACCTTCAGGCAGGAAAGATTTCCAGTTACTATCTTACAGACCTCTATAGGTAATATCATGATACCAATCTCAGTCTCTCTCTCTCTCTCTCTCTCTCTCTCTCCCCTCTCTCGGTCCTTATTTGTTTATCTATCTGTTTCTATATTTTTTCTTCATCTATATACACCTGTTGTGTATGTAACTGATACGTTTTCTGAAGATTTCACTTTATAGTAACTATTTTCCAAACTGTGCCAGACTAGAAAAAGCAGAAAAGTTCAGGGAAATCAGAGTGGGTTCAGAGAGTGCTATCCCAGAGACTGGGTTCCCTGTAAAACACAGAGAAGACACAAAATATATAACTTTTCAAGTCAAGTTGCAATGGCAAGCAGAAACACCAAAATGACACCCAGGATTTGGAGGCAGATACATTTACATTGATGAACACTGGTCAGCATCGTTTCCAGAATATCAGGCCCTGATCTCAAGTGGTCTAGGGCTTCTATGGAATAAGCATGATGTACAGAGGCAGAACGGCTCATCAATTGGAGACTGGTTTATACAGTGTGTATCACAGTGACCAGCGATGCACCTCAATGACCAGTCCTTTCTAAGACACAAAAGCACCAAAACTGGAACCGAAATTACTACCTGAGCAACTAAGAAACTGAAGTATTCTGGCTGGGTGCAGGGGGATTTTCTGTTACCCACCCCCTTTTAGTTTCCCTGGCAAATCTCTGCTGGACATATTTCATGTGATCTTCTGAGATAAGGACCAATTAGAAGCAGTAACATTAAGGTTATCAGCGATCTTAGCACAGGCACTACCCAAGCTCCCAACGATTGTCTTATTACAGCATTTTTTTCCTAAATTGCTTTTAGAAGAGATATAATTCAGGCATGTCTGTTTTATAACATTACTCTGGCAAGGTAGTGAGGGAGTTAATCTGATCAAGGAGAGTGTCTAGCGTGCTTTAGATACTCATCAAATCTTGGTCAAGTGTTTTATTGATTGTTCTATTTCCTTAGGGCAACTGTCCACACAGTTTAAGGCAAAAAAAAAAAAAAAAACACAGATAACAGGGGACAAGGAATCAAGGACTGGGGTAAGCATCCTAGAAAGACACAGAAATCAAGGGAACTAGACATGGAGCAATCCTGTGGACTAAGTCCTCGGGCTTCAGCCATGTTTGGCCTGGTCAGCATCCAGAGTGACTAGAGCAGGGCTTTGAATGTATTCTCTTCAGAATGACCCTCAGTGGAGCCATCCAGGTAAATGCTGTGGGAGATCTATGGCCAGAATTCTGAAACTTGTAGAGGTAATTGCTATGTCCCTGGATTATATATGTCTGTGGCAATATCTGTAGATATAGTTGGTCTTTTACCTGGTTACAAACTGTTTTTTATTTTTAACTTTGTAAGGGCTTTGTGGCCTGTATATCTTAAGTAGGGTTTTTTTTTTAATTCAATCTAGTTTTCAGTTTGCCTCTGCTACAAAAGCAGGTCCATTGTCACTGCCAATGACCAAAAGTAAATCATATCTAGGGATGATTTTTTACAGCAGAACCCTACAAGTTTTTATTATCTTTTCAGTGTGGTTCAACAATGGGATGTTGGGACTAGTAACAGACAGAAAAGCCTGAGCTGGCTTCAGGTGCACAAAAGCCAATACAGTGGCTTGAGTTTGCACAACATATAGTAGGGGCAAGTCTGGTGGCTGCTGTTGATGTTTCAGTCAATCAGGTCCCCAGAGGGGGCTCGGGCCTCTGGACCAGATTATCTTTCACCGTTGGTGGCTGATTTTCAAACGGCAGCAGGAAGCAGATCATCCCTGCAGGAGAGTTTTGGTCAAAATTGTTTTGTCCAAGGTGACCACAGCATATCTAGGCTGTCCTAACAGAGTTACTTTTATCCAAAAATGGGGTCTGTCAGGAGGATTTATTTTTTTAAGACTGATCAATTGGAGAACACTTTATCAGAGAGTATCAGAAACTGATGGTCTGTTGGTATCCTCTCTGTGGGTAAGTATGTGGCAGGATTGAGTGGTTTATCACCACCAGCGATGAGGTGGCAATTTTTATGATGAAGTCCCTTAGTACTGGGTGAGATCCAGCATAGAATGTGGTACATGGACAGTTAGGTCTTGGTCTAAGGTGACTTTGTCAGCTCTCTTGATCAGCAGGACAGTGGCTATAAGAGTGCTGAGGCAGCCCTTAGTGACTGGATCCAAGTATTTGCACAGGTAGGTCACTGGGTGCTCCCAGGGACTGACCATCTGAGTAAGCATCATTACTTTTGTGAGTTCAAGGACCCAGATTTTATAGAAGCCAGCATCTCTAAGAATTTTTTTTCTCTTGTAACCAGTTTCTGCCAGATATAATAACAAAGTTTTTGTGTCTTTTCAGCAGGCAGCTTGAGTGTCATTAATCAGGAGTGCTTTTTCAAAGGAGAAACAAGTTTTTGAAACTTGAATTCAGGTCAGTTGGCTTTTGAGTCCAGTACTTGGGACTTTCTGTTTGAAGATGAAGATGGGCTGAGTGATAAGAGCCAATTGAAGGCAGGTAAAGGCATTTCTAGGTCTAGGCAGGTGTATCAGAAAGGTGTGGGGAGCAGAAGATTGAGGCAACACATACAGAGTGTAATTGAGGTGACAATAGCAGCTGGAATATCTCAAACTGGATTTACAAGCAGGAGAGGTGCGTTTTCGCACTTTGACAGTCTATAAGCATTTTGCCATTGTGAAGCCTCATTTTTCCCTTTCTCAGAGGGCCTGAAATTTAGGACCTCCCTGAAAATAGTTGGAGAGTTTTTAATCCCTTATGACAATTGAGTCCAAGTCAGCTGGCCTTTTGTCACAGGATTTTTCCAGTTGAAGGAGCTTCTAGGAGCAACTTACAAGCGGAGGAATGAATCTTTTAAATTCAGGACAGTCCACAAAGGATGTGCAGGTCAGAAAACACAGATGCAAGGTGATGGATGCACTGTTGATACCATGGAGTTGTTGCCCAATTAGCGATCTATCAGGCTGATGTGTGGCTGGATGCCTATTTGTGCTTCCCGTGACATCTGACAGCAGTGGGGAGGGGTCACAATGAGGCAATATGGCTGATAGCCAGGCTCAGAGGTGAGTCCTTAGTTCATACCTCTGTGAAAAGAGTTTTCAGAGCTTCGGGATTGTGGTTCTCTGTCTCCGGCTGATGCAGGCATCATCTTTTTGTTGGACAGCAGTCAAAGTTGGAAGTGCACAGTTAAATGGGAGGAAGGCTCACTGGCTTGCTGCAAAGGGGATGGTCACTTCTAACTTGAAGAGGAGGTCTCTTTCCACAAGTGGTATAGGGACTGGTTTACACAGATGTTGTCCCCCCAGGCTGAAAGGCTGCTCCTGGCAAAAGGGGCAAGAAGCAAGAGTCCTAGTTGCCCCAGTGGTGGTAGAATGGGCTCCCACTGGCCCAGCTGAATAAGGGAGTCAGGTCTGGAATACTCTGAGCTCATTATCCTGTTGAAAGTGGTGTCATCCGAACTAGGGTGAGACTTTTGAGAGTTTTTATTTTTTAACACAAATGGGCATTTGTTTGTAGTGTCTGTAGTCTTTATAACTCATAGATAGCGGGTATGGTCATCTATCAGACTGGATTATTTTATGGACATCAGGTATTTTCTTTTATCAGGTTTCTGGGTAACAGTGGTTGATGGACTTTTTGATCTCTTTTTGATGTCTTTGAGAAATGCTCAACTGATTTTAGGTTTCTAAGCAGGGCTACTTTTGGGAAAAGCCATGGAAAATTATTCATCAAGGCTGACAGTACAATTTTTCCTCAGTTAAATATAGAACTCAGAACGAATCGTAACAGTCACCGTGGGTGTGTGTTAGATAATGCCATCAGACTGGCTTAGGTGTGACTGAGAAGCAGAAGGTTCAGGGGGAGGTTTCTGTCACCAAATGCAGACAATAGCCAATTGAAACCAGTTCACTTGACTGGAAGGAGACAAATTGGGAGCAGCAGCATCCAAATTGGTAAACTGGTGCCTTGATAAGAGCCTCTTGTGCGTATCTGAAGATTCTTAGGGATTCAAACCTCTGAGGTATTAAAACACAGTAAATATTTTCCTTGCAGTTTACACTCCGGACCTAAACATTTCCAACCATGTCAAACTCACTTTTCTCCATTCTTCCCTGCAGGGTCCCTGTAGACTTGGGCTCCTAAAGAACCCAGCTGAACTTGCTTTGGGAGGGGCTCCATCCTTGAACAAAGGCAAAGCTCAGAGCCGACGGTGGCCAGGAGCTGAGCATGGGGCGTCTGTGTGCCACTCTTGGCAGAGGGAGTGAGACAGTAGCTGTGCTTTCTGCTGCTCTCAGTAACACAGCGTAGGATGTGTTTTCTGTGCTGGTGGTGCCCTCCCCTTGGCTATCCACCATTGTTTGAACTGTTGACAGAAAAGTGCCAAGAACCTGCCTGAGACACCTGTGTGTCCCTTCATTAACTTTTATGCAAGTTTATCTTTCAGCTTTGTGATTTTTGCTTCTATTTAAGCTAGCTGCAAGATGGTCCCCCTGAAGAATCCAGCAGACAGTATAAATGCACTGTATTTTCTCCTAGATGCCTTGTATCTTGTTATCTTTTCAGTCTAAAAGGCAACTGAAATTTTATTAGAAGGGAAAGCAAAGGGTAATTAATTGTGATGCATTTCACTCATTAGTGTATTTCCTTAAAATGCAAACCTTAAGAACTTACTTCAAAAGTGTCCCATAAGTGGCAAAGATAATGCTTTCTTATTTATTTATTTTTATTTATTTATTTATTCTGGTACTAGGATCGCAATCATAACCTTGTGCTTGCCAGGCAGGCACTTGTGCCACTGAGCTAAACCTCTAACCCCATTTTTTTAAAGCTATTGACAGCAAATTTTTATGATCCCATGACAAATTTGATGAAAATTTAACCAGGAAATGATGCACATAATGATAGGCACCTATAACCCTTGTCTTTGAGCTCAGTGAAGAAGTAATTCTAGGGAGTGAATGTGATTCTCTTTGCCTGGAATCAGCCAGGATCGGTGGCACTGTTATCACACCAGACTCCTCTTCCATAAAGAACTCCTCTTCCATGTTGCTCTTAGACTGCTGAGAATGCTGTCAGCAGAGGACCATGAGCGGGCAGTCCCGTCAAGGTACAGAGGTAGGCCGTGCCTGAGGTCACATCTCCGCCAAGACAGTGCACATCTAAAAATAACGATCAGTGAGGCAGTGTGAGAACATGTTCATCACAACCCAATGTGAAAAACTATAAAGGTGATTCTAGCCTTGCAACTGTCCATAGGGCCCAAGAAGGCTCTGTTGACCGCCATTGAAATGCACAGTCTCCTTCTGCCCATTCTGTTTTCTTCTCCTCCTTTGATAGCTGCCAATTCCAAGCTGCACCATAATGAATACTCTGACCTCTAAATTTCATCTCAGTATTCAGCTTCAGTAAAACTAAACTGGGCCACATGGTCTACAATGTCATTTGTTTTGAGGACTCACATCTGTGTTCCATACAGGCATCAATCAATCACACATTTGACTGAATGAAATTCACTGAATCATATCCATGAGAAAATAATAAAGTAATATCTTCATCTCTCAGCAGAATTTATACCTTACTTGAAGAGATAACAGAATTATGTTAAAAAGATAGCTTGTAATATTATATAATAAATGACAAATTCAGATGATTATAGTTCATTAACATTTATCCAAAGGAAAAGTGGGTTTTAGGACAAAATTGTTGATGACCAAGAGACAGGAGGGTTATAGTAACCTACTGCTACCTACAAGTAGCTCTCTTGTGAAAGTCAGCATCCTGGTTTATAAAGAATCTTCATCCAACAAAAGAGAAGGATTTCGGCAGCATTTTTGCTGCTATGTGCCTCATTCTGAAACGTCCAGAAAATTCACAGTGCCAATAAGTAGAAAAATGTGTTTGCATAAATACTTTTTCATGAAATCTACCATGCTTGTTTATCTTCTTCATGGGGTGCTAAGGTTTCCAAGGCCTCCCAGTATTCTCTATCTAAACTCCATCACATAGGCACACAGAGAAGGCACCATGTCTTTCTTGGACTGCTGTGTGGGCTCAGTCTTGCCAATTCAAATACCCAAAGCTGTGTCTTGCTCTCACCCATCTTTTGCAAAGACTTAATCTTCACTTTCCAGGACCCTCATTTCCATTTCTACTTCTAAATTCTCATCTCTATTTTTCTCCACTGTATTTTTTATCATTCCCTGGGATCTTCCTTCTCTGATTTGTATATGACAGGGATTTCTTCTATCTCTGTACAAAATCACAGCTCTAAATGGAGACTTTGGGAAAGTAATTTTATTTCATTCATCACCAATATGCTTATTTATGAAGCAAATATGTTAATTTGTATGTCTCATCAATTGTAATGATAATAATTAATGAACCTGGAAGGAAGTAAAAACAAACAACAAACACAGCATTCTAGAAAAAATCATTGCGTATTTAATAAAGTTTTGCTATATGGTGGCATAATATTTAATCCTCCATTACAAATTCCAAGGGACTAACTGACAAGAACTTGTGCCATCTTTGATTTCTCTGACTTTGTCGCAAATGAAATCAGAAACCCATCTCTGTCCATTCCTGCTCACCATCTCTGTTCTTTTTTCTCTTTTCTTTTCTTTTCTTTTCTTTTCTTTTCTTTTCTTTTCCTTTTTTTGGTTCTTTTCTATTTTTACTTATACCTCATTCTAGATTAAAATTTAGCAGCTTATAATTCATCTAAAATGTTGCTAAGTAGATTACATAACTATAATAGAATTTATCTGTTAGGCTTGGAGTTAGCTGAAAGAAAGCTTCAAACAGTGCCTTACCTGCTGGAGGAGCTTTTGTAATCTATAGACAATAACAAGCCACCATCAAAGTCAAAATACAAAACAGGATTACTAACCTGAGGAGGATATGAGGCATAAAACATGGTCCTACAGTAAATTAAAGTAGAGGACAAAAATGTGAAGTGCTAATCAATCAAAAGTAAATATAAATGAAAATATAAGATGAGGCCATTTTAAAGTTTAAAGACAAATGAATTTTTAAATGCTTGCTATTTTAATAGAAATATAATTTGCATATCATATACACACCTTTTCAAAGTGTATATTTTGGTGGTTTTTAGTGTATCTGTTAAGTTGTGCAAAAACCAACATAATCTAATTTCAGAACATTATCATTACTACAGAAAGAAGACTATAGCAATCTGTAGTAACTCTTCAATTCCCTTTCAATCTAGCTCCTGGCAACGATGAGTTGACTCTGTCTCTGTGGATTTGTCAACTCTGGACAATGTGTCCTAATAGGACACTGTTGGCATTGGCGTTGTTCCATTGAAGGTACTTAAAAGGCCTGAAATGTAGTACCTGTCTTCCCATATATCTGCATCAGTGGATTTGCTGTATGTGTCATCCTAAACTTGCTGTCCTATTCATGAAGATTTGAGTATCTTTTTCCCTTATTCCTCCCTCCCCCCAAATCTATGTAGTAAAGTCCAAATGCCTTCCATTGAGAAGTCTTTTCTGCTTCTCCTCCTTCTCCTTCTCCTTCTCCTTCTCCTTCTCCTCCTCCTTCTCCTTCTCCTCCTCCTCCTCCTCCTCCTCCTTCTTCTTCTTCTTCTTCTTCCTCTTCTTCTTCCTC
>PVJX010039848.1:0-15531 GCA_004027295.1 Dolichotis patagonum | reverse complement strand
GGGGGAGGGCCGCCCCTGCCCCCGCCCATTCCTGTGCTCCCGAGCAGAAGGACCCGTGCGGGCCCCGAGGCCTGTGGGTCCCCATGCCCCGTGCCCCCGACCCCCTGGGCCCTCGGCCCCCGGCGCGGCACTGGGGGGCTGTCGCCTGCTTACTTCTCAATGACGTAGGTGTAGTTGTCCTGCAGCACACCAGCGTCGAGGGCACCCACGGAGCAGGCGGAAATCTTACTGCAAGCCCAGGGCGGAGACGCGGCCTCACCCGGGAGGTCGGACCCGAAGAGGCCGGTCGCCAGGACCAGAGCAAACTGGACCCGGCTGGAGCCCAGCCCAGCCGCGCAGCTTGTTCTTAGAGGGGCCCTTGCTATGATTATTGTTAATTTGTTGTTACTGTTACCATATTAAGGCGTGTGTGGTGGCACACGCTGGTCACGCCAGCATCCTGGGAGGCTGGAGGCAGGAGGATTGCAAGTTCCAGCCCAACCTGGGCAATTTAGGGAGTCAGGGAGACCCTGTCTTAAAATAAAAAGTAAAAAAGGGGCCTCCCCAGCCTGGCCGTCCTCTTTCCTGTCTGTCTGACAACGCAAGTTCCCAGACCACGGCAAAAGGCTGGGATCCTGCTGGCAGGTTCAGAGGCCTCTCCTTTTCACGGCTGAGTAGTATTCCACCATCTGGGTGGACCACACCGTGTGCACCCCTCCTCCCTCGACGGTGCCCTGGGTTGTTTCTACCTCTTGGCCTGGGTGGGTAGTGCACAAGGGCTGCCGTTCCTCTATGTCCTTCCAACTCATTACTGTCCATATTTGGTTTTGTATTTTGTAGTTTTGAGACAGTGCAGCTATATAGCCCAGGCTGGCCCCAGCCTGCAGCTCCTCCGCCTCAGTGTGCTGAGTAGCTGGGGGAGCCGGAGCATGGCACCTAGTCCTCTTTACAAATGGGCTTTTTTAAATTTTAGATTAATTTTTGCAGGACAGAAAGTCCCCCGGGCCCAGGCCCGCAGGGAAATGGCCTTCGGTTGTGACAGAGGTGCCAGGGCCGATACACTGTTTACCAGAGGCCTTGGGGGGCTCCCCATTTCCTTACTTTTCCCCTCATGTCCTCCCTCCCCAGACTCCACCCGCACCCTGTGTGCGTGCCGTTTAGTCCATGATCTCTTGTGGGGACGATTCTTGCCCTTTCCTCGTTTTGCACGACCTGGGCGGTTTGTGGAGAACCGGTCATGCGTTTTGCAGCTTGAGCAGCCGCTGGGGACTGTGGGTGGGACAGGGCCTCGCTCCGCGGCCCAGGCTGGCCTGGAACTTGTGGCGATCCTCCTGCCTCAGCCTCCCGAGTGTGGAGATGCCGGGCTTGCACCCCCGTGCCTGGGCAAACTTTCATCTTGGGAAATGTTAACCATAGCTCAAGGCAGGCAGAATGATCTGATGCCGCCAGCCCACCCCACAGTTGTGATCTGTGGCCGCTGCCACCCTGCACACCCACCCCACATCCGCCCTCTCCCACATCCCCACACTCACTCACTTTTGCACAACGATCTTCTTTGTCTGGTCACAGCCAATGGAGATGAGCGCTGTCTACGGGGACAGATGGGGTCCAGGTTAGTGGGGTCCTCAGTCTCCAGCCACAGTGGGGACTCGAAGAGGGACAGTCACCAGGGAAAGGCTTCAGACATCGAGGCCTGGGTTCTGACACAGCTGCGACCTCAGCTGCCCTCACCCCCAGCCACTTCCAAAATACGCTACTCTTCCCAAACCCAACTGCTGTCCCCATGAAACACTGACTCCCATTCCTCCCCCCTGATTTCTGAGGGTTTCGAGTTTCCTGTCCACGGAGGCCATGCTGTGTGTCCCTGTGTCTGGCGTTTCTCACTGAGCATGGCATCCTCAATATTCATCTATGCTGTCAGGAGTTTCAGAGCCCCACTCCTTTTTCATGGGTGTGTAATATTCCAATATACAGAGGGACCACGCTATGTGTGCCCACTGCTTTATGCATGGACACTTGGGTTGCTTCCACCATCGCAGGTCAGGGGGCATTGTCTTCCATTCTCAAGGGACATCTCACAGAGTACAGCACTCAGGAGGCTGAGGCAGGAGGGTTGCTAGGAGTTCAAGACCAGCGCAGGTTATATAGTGAGTTGCCAGGTGCAGCTCTAAGGGTGACCAGCAAGGAGAAGCACTGATGTGAAGGGCGGGGAGTGGTGAGGGACAGCCCTGAGGGCCGAGGACGGGGCTTGGCCACAGGATCTCCGCCACCTTCAGATCCTGCAGGAGAGCTCAGCCACTCCTGAGATCCCACTCCTGTGACAGGAAGGGCTGGGGCCTACCAGTGGCTTCATATCCACACAGGAGATTTCCTTGTTGGCAATGTCCACGGTCAGGGTGGACGTGGTGGGCCTCGTGATGCTGCATGGAATTGGAGCCCACGTTAGAGCTGAGCACCGTTACAGAGGTCTCCGTTCTTCCGTCCACCCAGCCACGAGGCTGCCCAGCCACTAACCCGCAGCCGTTCAGCCGTCCCCCACTCACGCCCACCCTTCCGGCCATCTGGGTACCCACCGCCCACGTGCCCACCCTCCGCGCTCTCACCACCGTCTCCACCCACCCACTCGCACGTAGCTCAGTCCTTCCATCTGCCATCCATTCACTAACCGGGCTGCACACACACAG
The DNA here is from genome assembly GCA_004027295.1 of Dolichotis patagonum. Classification (NCBI taxonomy): domain Eukaryota; kingdom Metazoa; phylum Chordata; class Mammalia; order Rodentia; family Caviidae; genus Dolichotis; species Dolichotis patagonum. The sequence continues at coordinate 12,868 of PVJX010039848.1, read as the reverse complement.
CTCTCCAACTGCCCACCCCTCCGTCCACCCATCCACCCATCCACCCACCCATCTCCCCACCTTTGCAGTGAGCTACATCCTCAGCCCTTCTTAGTTTTCATTTTGAGCCAGGGTCTTACTAAATTTTTAAGCTGAACAGTCTGGGCTGTGACCCCCCTGCCTCCGCCTCCCCGAGTGCAGGGACTGCAGACGCGTGTCACCACGGCTGGCTCCCTCAGCTACCCCTACGTGTGTGGGCCAGTAAGTGTGCTGTGGCTGTGCAGCCACCAGCGGCCACCTCCAGAGCCTTCAGCCTTCGCGGACCGAGACTCTGATCCCGGCAAATGCTCCGCCCCCTCCCGGCCTGGCCTGGTGCCTTCCTGCCTCTGTGGCCCTGATGAGGCTGGGGCCGCCTGGGCACGGCACACTGCGCCCCTCCAGGAACTCTGCTCCTTTCCTGTGCTCCTTCAAACCGGGCGGCTGTGAACCCCGCCCCTGCCCAGCGCCACTCACCTGGAGGTGAAGTTGGGGTCGAACCAGCCCCAGTAGTGCTGCTGCCTCAGCGTGATGTCCTGCGGGACCGAAAGGGCAGAGAGACCGATGTGGCGGGGGCTGCCTGTCATTCCAGAGCTGGGAGCCTGAGGCAGAGGATTGCCAGCGTTCAAGCCCAGCCCGGACTGCATGGTGAGTTCAAGGCCAGCCTGGACTACACAGGGCTCTGCTTGGTGTTTCCAAAACCAGGCTGGGGTGCTGAGATGGTGTGTCAGAAGGTCACTCTTGAAAGGAACCTGGCTCCCTTTCCTCCTCCTCCCTTTTTTTTTCCCTCCAGAGCTCCTCCTGCTTCAGCCTCCCAAGTGCTGGGATGACAGGCGTGCACCACCACACCCGGCGCCCTACTGGGGCCCCCCTCTTCCAACTCCACTCCTCAGGAAAGGATCCCGGAGCCGCCAAGCCCAGGGCACCAAGCACGGGGCTTCCACGCCCTCACCGTGCTGCTCCCAGCACCGCCAGGGGGCTGACTTTGTCTCTGTGGCGGCTCCAGGAACCACGTGACAGAGGCCAGAGCAAAGGGTCCCGGGCGGCTGAGACCACCCCCATGGGGCCCTGCCCTGAGGGCACCGTGACTGTGAACTCCTGGCCCCCACCCTGCGCCCCATCCGCTGGGCCCCCCATAGCTGATGATGGCCCCGCCCCGGGGGCTCAGGGGCAGGAGCCAGCCGGGCCTCCTCCGGTTCCTCGCACTCTGCTGCCCTCCTGTGGGCAGGAGAGGGAGGCCCCTGGGGCGCCCGCACCCCCTGCCTGAGCTGCTGCCCTTGGGCCGGACGCGGCTCACCAGTTTGTACAGGACGGTCCCGTCCTGGGTGTTGTCGTACTCGCTGATGGTGGTCTTCAGCCCCAGGGAGTAGGGGTTGCTGAGCATCACCTGGGGGTGTGGGGGAGAGACACGTGCCACAGGACGGACGGTCAGGAGGGGCCCTGTGTCCCTGCGGATGGAACGCCAAGACTGTCCCCCCAACCCCGTCCCAGATGTTGCTGCAAAGCCTGCCCGGCAGATGGTCCAGGCCAGGACTGCAGGAGGAGATGGTGTGCAGACGCAGCCCCGCCTGTCCCCCGAGGTCCTGGCCCCTGGCCGGGCACGGGAGGGTGAAGGGCGCGGCCTCTCAGGATACCTCGCATCGGGCCACGCTTATTTCAGGCTAGCATCACGTAGGGAACTGGAACTTCGAAAAGGGCCTTTGGGGCCCTCTTTTTTTTTTTTTTTTTTTTTAGTGCCGGGGATCGAACTCACGACGGCGTGCATGTAAGGAAGGCACTTATGCCGCTGAGCTAAATCCCCCAGTCTGGGCCCTCTTTTTGTACATGTGACAAAGTCATAAAGATGCATTTGAGCCAGGTGTGGTGGCACATGCCTGTAATCTCAGCACTCAGGAGGTCGAGTCAGGAGGGTTACTTGAATCCAAGATTTTGAGGACACCGTGGGCAACTGTTATGGTTGATACATTGGGCCAACTTGAGAAGTTCAGAAGTTTAAGAGACTCAGCAGGGAGCCAGGGGCCCTTACTTTGTAAATATCCTCATCCTGTGCAAGAGGAGGGCACAGACATTTTGTAAGTGCTACATCTGGGGGGGGGATGGTGGCCTGTGCACAATATAAGGGAGGAAAAGACGCTCTCCCTCCTTTTTGCTCTGGCCGCTTCTGCTGTGTTCTGCCACCTTCAAGTGTTGTCTCTCTGCCAGGCCACCCTGCTTTGGAGCCAGCTGACTGTGGACTGAAACCTCCACAAACTGTAAGCTAAATAAACCGTTCCTTGCTTCACTTTGGGGGTCAGGTATTTTGTCTCAGCAATGAGAGAAAAGTAACCAGGACAGCAGCAGCACAGCAAGGTCCTGCCCCTTCCTTCCTTCTTTTCTTGGCCTTTATTTGTCTTTTTTTGTTTTGTTTTGTTTTTTTTTTTGGTACTGGGGATTGAACTCATGACCGTGTGCTTGCAAGACAGGCACTTATGCCTGCTGAACGAAATCCCCGGCCCATATTTGGTCTTTTTGAGTCAGGGTTTCATTATGCAGTTCAGGCTGGCCTTGAACTCATTTTGTAGCCTGGGCTTGCCTCAAACTCACAACGCTCCTGCCTCAGCCTACAGAGTACTGAGATTTTTTTTTTTTTGGCTTTTTGAGACACAGTGTCACTATCTAGGTCAGAGTGGCCTTGAACTCACTATGTGGCCCAGGCTGGCCTTGACCTTTCAGTGACCCTTGGGCCTGAAACTCAACCTCCCAAGGGCTGAGATTATAGGCATGTGGCTCCATGCCAGCTCTGTCATGCCTCTTAAAAAAAAAGAAAAAAAAAGCAAATTGCCAGGGTGCAGCCCTGTAATCCCAGCTATTTAGTAGGCAGGAGGATTACAAGTTTAAGGCCAATTTTGCAAGATGCTGTCTCAAAAAACAAAAATGGCTGGGGCTATATCTAGTAGAGCACTTACCTCGCAAGCACAACACCGTGGGTTGATAAGACACCCCCCCCCCCGTATGAAACCCTGTCAGGCCCAGTGCAGTGCCTGCTCAATGCGGTGCTGGACCCTAAAACCACAGCGCCTCCCTCCAACCCTGACTTTCGTGTTCTTCTAAGCCCGAGTTGAACTTCCTGCTTTTTGCGCATGCGCCAGCGTCTCCCCAATCAGCTGTCAATACGTCATTCTGCCCGCCCCTTCAAACTCCACCCCTCTGTCAAACCTAATAAAAGCTCCAGGACTGCTTTGTCTGCCTAAATGGGATCCAGAGACGCACGCACCTGGGGAACTAGGGACGCCCCGGGCCGGGGGATCAGGACGGCCGTCACCACCAGCTGGCTGTTCATGTCCATGGTGTACATTTTCCCTTCGAAGACTCCTTGCATCAGCTCTATCTAGTCAGGGAGACCAAACAAATGGATGAGAAAGGAAGGTCCCAACGCCGTGCTCCCGAAAGGAAAGGATGGGGACAAAGGCAGAAGATCGGAACGGACATTTCTCAAAAACAACAGCTGCAGACGGCCAGTTAGCAGAGGGGCACACAGGAAGTGACCTGCGACTCCTGGAAGAGAGACTTCTGGTTTCCGGGGACAGCTTCTGGGACTTCCGCTCATGTGCCCGTCACCCCGGCTGGGCTCTGAACCCCCAGAGGCCCCTCCAGAACCACCCCCACCCTGTCCTTTACAGTCGCCACTTCCTTGTATTTCTTTCCATCTTTTCCATCTTTTTCCATCTTTTTGGGGGGGGAGGTAGTGGGGAGGGAAGCCAAGAGTGCTCTACCACTGAGCTACATCCCCAGCCCTTTTTTTTTTTAAATTTCGAGACAAGGTCTTGCTAAGCCACTAAGTTGCCCAGGATGGGTTCCAGTGTGCAATGCTCCTGCTTCAGCCTCCCGAGTGCTGATAATGCAGGTACGCACTCCTGTACCCAGCCCTGATCCCATCTCTCCCCAGTCTCCCTCCATCATTTTATTATAGACAGCTAAGTTAGGCAGAAATATTACAGGCAGTCAGGCCTAGGTCCCGGAGGAGTCAGGGCAAAAGATAAAAATACATTTATGTGGCTGGAGGCACGTTCATTGAAGGCCAGGCCTCAACATAGAGATTGACTGACTACACTTACGTACCTCCCTGAGAGGTAAACAATAATGACCAATACCCTAAAATAGACATAAGTCACCCAGCTAGGTGACCAGGACTTCTGACTCATCTCTTCCCCCAAAAGATTCTTGCTTGTCCCTTGTACACTTGCTATGTGACCTGCTTCGCCACTGGATCAACTTGACTGGGTCGCTTACCTTGTCATCTATTGGTTGATAGTTTTGACTTGTGGACACCCCGTTTTCTGGATTCCCTCCTGTCCCCCTATGGCAGGAGCTGTTTCTCCCTCAGTAAAAGCTCCTGCTCTTAACTGCTGTTGTCCCTCAGAACTCATTTTTTGCTTTGGGAAACATGAACTCGGCATGTTGGACACGTAGCAGGTTGGGAGTTATAATACCCCCCCCCCCCGCATCATTCAGAGTCCTGCGTCACTCTCTCCGCACTACAGATAAAACCACGCTTTGGGGCAGGGGAGCAGTGCACCTGGGCCCTGGGGCCGGAAGGTGCCTGATGTCTCTGATACCCCGCTTGAGATCAACCGGGTACACTCTGGTTTACACGAAGTCACTTTTGTCCTGACAGCTGCCTAAGGTGCTTTCTCTTGATCCAAGTCACAGGACCCAGTGGTCTTACAGCTGTCACTTCTGTAAGTTCAATCAGTTTCTCTGTAGAGCCAGGTGTGGTGGTGCACACCTGTCATCCCGGCATCAGGAAGCTGAGGCAGGAGGATCCCCTTGAGTTCAAGACCAGCCCAGACTACTTAGAGAGACCCTGTCTCAAAAAAAAACAAAGACATTAGCTAGCGATACACGGTTCTGGTGACATACTTTGCACGCTTCCATGCGGAGCGCTGGTTTCATGAGCGTTGCCTGGATATTCACCACGCACTTCTGGAAGTCGTAGGCAGGAGAGGCAGCGTCAGGGAGCGGAGTCAGGACCAGAAGTTTGCCTGGGTTCAGAAACATCAGGGCCGCCTCTGGGGACCACAACTTTTGTTCTGGGAACTGCGAGGAACAGGGAGAGCACTTCTGAGACCCACTGGCTCCAACTCTCCTTCAAAGACTGGAATTTCCACCTGTGTGTGTGTCCCGAGTTAAAGAAGGCAGAGGACTGTCCCCAACAGCAGCGACAAAGCCCAGGAGCCAAGGCGTGAGACCAGTTTGGGAGTTTGGGACTCTTTGGTTTCTTTGATCTCTTGGGAATTAAATGAATAAAGGGTACTCAGGGTTTCATCACCAGGAAGATGATTCGAGATTGACTTAATTAATGCATTAATTAATTTAGGGGTCTGGGGGTGGAACCCTGGACTCTCGCATGCCAGGCAAGCACTTGCTTCTGAGCCATATCCTTGGCTCTTGGTTATTTGTTTATTTGCACCTCTGGGGAGAGTCAGAGAAGGTTAAGAAGTCTCTCCCCAGAAAACAGTGTCCAGCTGTGTCCTGCTGGTTCTCTTGTAGCCAGGCATGGCAGCACACGCCTGTCATCCCAGCACTGGGGAGGCTGAGGCAGGAGGATTTCTGTGAGTTTGAGGCTGGGGATACAGAATGAGTTCAAGGCCAGCCTGGATTACATAGCGAGACTCTGTCTCAAACACACACACACACACATACACACACACACACAAAGAGATGGTACTCGTGTTTGTGCCTCAGTTAGCTCATTCTGTTCTGCTCTCGGAAACTTCTGGTTAGGTGACTCCCAAGGGAGCAGGAAACACGTGAAACTTGTATGGAGTGGACCTGGGGGACTCATGTTGCTCAGTCACTAATGACATTCATGACCTTGGCAGAGAGAGAAATGTGAGCTTTGGTTTTATCTCTTGAAAACAGAGGATGTTAGCCACGCATGGTGGCACACATCTGTAATTTCGGTACTCCGAGAGGCTGAGGCAGGAAGATCACAGGCTCTAGCCTTACCTGGGAAATTTAGCATCTGAGGAAGACTCTGTCTCAAAATAAAAAAATAATAAGGGACTGGGGATATAACTCAGTGTGAAGTCCCTGAGTTCAGTCCCCAGTATGGGAGAATTCAATCACCTATGATCTCTGTGACCCTGCACAAATGACTCGGCTTCTCTGTTCCTTGGTTTTTCCATCTGTCAAGTGGGCACAGTGTGAGCTTCTACTTGATCATCAGGGACATGTTAAGTGAAATTCATCAGGCACAGAAGACAAATCAGGTGTGCTCTCAGCGACATGTGGAAGCTAAAGTTGACTCTCAAGAAGCAAAGAGAAGGGCAGTGAGCCGAGATGGCAGATGGAGGGGTCATGTGTTAAAGGTCTGGGGTTCAGCTGGACAGAGGGAGACGAGCTGCTTTCCGTTTTGTGATACTGGACATTGAACCCATGCCTGGGCACTGAGCACGTTGCCAGTCCTTTCTTATTTTATTTTAATTTTTCCTTTTTTATTTTATGACAGGGTCTTGCTATGTCACTAAGTTGCCCAGGATGGGCTTGAATTTGTGATTGTCCTGCCTCAGCCTCCCAGAGTGCTGGGATGGCAGGTATATGCCACCATGCCTGGCAGGAGAAATGCTTCTAATGTGGTACAACATTTGGTTAGTAAGGATGAGGTCCTGGTTCAATCTTCACACCCAAGAAATCAATCAATAAACAAGAATTTTTTCTTCCTTTTTTTTTTTTTGGTGGAACTGGGGATTGAACTCACAACCTCACTCTTGCCAGGCAGGCACTTAAGTCACTGAGCTAAATCCTCAGCCCTACAAGAATATTTTAAAAACGTATGTAAGAGACTGGGTGTGGTGGTGCACACCTGTAATCCCAGCACTCAGGAGGCTGAGGCAGAAGGATCACCACAAAGTGGAGGCCAACCTGGGCTACATAGTTAGTTCAAAGCCAGCCTGGACTATATAGTGAGACCCTTTCTCAAAAAAAAAAAAAAAAAGAATTAAAACATACATAAGAGACCTAAGAGACCCCAAGTGGTATAGACCTGTAACTCAGCACCTGGGAGGCCGAGGTAGGAGGATCGTTGAGAGTTCAAGACTAGCCTGAATCACATAGTGAGATCTCCCCTCCCCACTAAAAAGGAGAAACATACACTAGAGAAAACCACACAGCTATAAAAAATATCCAGCAAACTTTGTTCAACGACATGGAGGTGACTGCGAGCTCTATTTCAAGTAGGGCTGGGAGTGCGGCTCCGAGGTGAGTGCTTGCCTGGCCTGGCGCAGGAGGGGCTGCGTCCCGGCCCATGTCCACAGGGGCTTAGACACTCATATTTGCTGGTTTTCAAGCGCTCAAAAAGTTTTAGCTGCCCCTGTCTTTGTTATTATTTTAATAATCAGAGATGTCCAGCTTCCAAATAAAATGGACTATTTTTTTCTTACCGATCGGGCAGTGAACATACTTTGATAGTCACCTACTTTGATTATGTAACTGGAACCAGACAGGACTCCCAGACTCCCGTAATAGAGATGATCCTGCCGGGTCAGCACTGCTAGGCCATTCTCATCTAGGGAAGACAGACAAAACCGGAAATGACGGTCATTTTCACGAACCAGAAGGAATCATCCTTAAATGTTTCACACTGAGTAACGTTAGGTTGAAAGAGCGGGGGGGGGGGTGTCTGTATATTTTGAGTTTCCGCATTATGAATTGCAACTTAACTTAGCACATTACAATAATACCACAACCTAACCTAGGTGTCTGTATTTTTGGTAACAGCCAAACATCAGCCAATCATGAGCTGTGGAGCTTCAACCAATCACAAGCTGCTGAGCTTCAACCAATCAGTAGCAGCTAGCTAATCAGAGTCTGCCCAAATTAGGCAACGCCCAGGTGTGTATAACCAATCAGCTTTTCCCGTGTTACTTCCTGGTTGAGGCTATAAATGCACCGTGTTCAGAGCCACGGGGGCTTCTGCTTGGTGTCACTGCCGCAAGCTGCGATAGCACTGTGGCTATGCTTTTTGATAAATACTCTGGACTGGAATTAATGGATTGCACGAGAGCTTCATGTTTAATCTTTTGAGGAACTGTCCACTTGTTTTCCATAGTGAATGAACCATTTTATTTTCCCACAAGCAATACACAGAATTCCAACTTCACATGCTGGGAATCAGTTAGGATTTTCATCTTGGATCATAGCCATTCTAATGGGTGCAAGATGTTCTTTCATGGGTTTTTTGTTTTTGTTTTGTTTCCTGCCCTGCTGGGGATGGAACTCAGGGCCTCACACATGATAGGAAGGTGCCCGCCCACTGAGCTGCATCCCTTGATCTTTGTAGTTTTTTAATTTTAAGGCAGGGTCTTGCTAAGTAGCCCAGGCTAGCCTCAGACCTCCCCGCTAGTCCAGATGACGTACGCACCACCATGCCCAGCTCTCATTAGGTTTTGATTTGTAAATTCAGACTCCTGCATTCACGAAGCCAGAGATGTGGAAATGACCTAAACATCTGTTGACAAAAGAATGCATGAGGAAAATGTGGTTCACCCAGACAAGGGAATATTAGTCTGCCTTCGAAAGGATAAAATCCTTCAATATGCAGCAAAAATGATGACCCCTGAGAATGTCGCAAAATAAGCAAATCATAGCACGCTAAATACTTCATGATATCACTTATACATGGAATCCAAAATGATAAAAAAAAAAAGCCAGGAATGGTGGTGCATACCTGTAATTCCAGCACTTGGGAGGCTGAGGCAGGAGGATTGCTGTGAGTTTGAGGCCAGCCTAGGCTACATAGTGAGTTCAAGGCCAGCCTGAGCTGCATTTGAATCTCTATTTTTAAAAAACACCAAAAATAAAATACTCAAACAAAATCCAGATGTGGTAGGGCACACCATTAATCCTAGCTACTTGGGAGGCTGAGGCAGGAGGGTCACATTCCAAAGCCAATCTTGGAAACAGCAAGATCTTTTTTAAAAAAATAATATGTAAGATACATGTATTAACACAAATTCATATGTTGAAAAATAAGGAGATAGAAGAGATCCTCAGGATTCTTTTTTTCTTTTTCACAGTGGCAAGCAGCAAGATCTTATCTCAAAATAAAAAAGGGATATAACTCAGTGATAAAGCACTTGTCTAGCATGTACTAGGGTAGGTTCAAATTCCAGTACCACCCAAATGATAGATAGAAAAACATGATAGTCTCACTATGTAGTTCAGGCTGGCCTTGAGCTCACTTTGAAGCCCAGGATAGTCTGAAACTCACAATGATCCTCCTGCCTCGGCCTCCTGAGTGCTGGGATTACAGGTGTGCACCACCATGCCTGGTGATAAGACAGTCATATAGCAAGCTGGGGTCTCAAGATGGGAGAGGGGATGGAAAGAGAGAGAATGATAATTTTAAATCTTTAAAAATTAAATTAGACTGCAAAGATACAAAATTCATTCCATTACAAATTTTGACACTCCCTCTATGAAGCTGGCAAGGACTCTCAATTTGGGGATCTGGGCAGAGACAATACAGATGCGATGTTAAAAAAAGAAAACTTTAGGCTGGGCATGGCGGTGCATGCCTGCTGTCCCAGCACTTAGGGAGGCTGAGGCAGGAGGATAACAGGTTCAAGTCCCACCTGCTAAACTTAGTGAGATTTTGTCTCAAAAAAACCCTCTTTTTAAAGGCTGGAGGTTTAGCTCAGTGGTAGCACAGTCCTAGGTTCAGTCCTCCAGTCTTGGAAGGTGGCGGGGACAAGAGAGAGCAGCAACATTAAAAGGACGTGTCACTGGTGTAATGAATTTTTTTACAATTAATTTCTCTAACTATAAATTAACTTTAAGCTGGTAAGTGGCCATAGAGGGGCAGGGTACAATGCAATGATTGGGAAATGGGAAACATATGGCTTTTCAGGCTGAGGTCCTTTGCAGTTCTCTCAAAGATTTTTTTTTTGTCTTTTTGAGACAGGGTCTTGCTATGCAGTTCCAACTGGCCTGGAGCTCACTTTGTAGCCCAGGCTGGTCTCCAACTTGCAAGGATCCTCCTGCCTCAGCCTCCTGAGTACTGGGATCACAGGTGTGCACTATCATGCCTGGCTTCAAAGGAACATGGGATGCCTTGCCAGTTTGCGCTGGGGCCATGCTCATCTTCTTTGTGTCCAACTTTAGTGTCTGTGCTGCCAAAGCAAACACTCTCAAAGATGTAGGACAAAACAGCAGTGCAACCAACAGTTTACTAGCAAGGGGACCCTGAGGGTACCTGCATTCAGAAGTGAACCAAACCCTGAAAGACGCCAGGGTTCTGGTCCAGCCACTCAGACTGTGACTCAGCTTACGCTCCCTGCCCTCGGGGTCTCTCCCCTTCATGCTGGTATGCAAGCATTTTTGCCGCGGTGTTCCGACGTGCGCTTTCAGCACAGTATTTAATAAATTATACACAATGTCAGGATTCAGCCCGGCACAGTGGCACATGTCTGTCCTCCCAGGTCTGTGGGAGGCTGAGGCAGGAGGACTGCAAGTTTGAGTCCAGCCTGGGCAACTTAGTAAGACCCTGTCTCAAAATAAAAAAGGAAGGAAGGAAGGAAGGAAGGAAGAAAGATTCTTGGAAAGTAGCTCAGTGTGAAGGATTTGGGTTCAATCCCCAGCGCTGCAGTAAATAAATAAACAAACAAATAAATAAATGACTTTCTGTCAAATCAGCCTGTCCCTCTGCGAGTTCACAGGGCTGTTCTAAGCCCGGTAATGTAGGCAGGGCTGAACCGGACCATTCTGCAGGGGAGGCGTGTTCACTGCGCTGACAACGGAACAAGAGTTCACACTTACAGTGGGTGCACTAGGCTGTGGTCCCCTCGTAATCTGGGGAGCATTTCTGTTTGGAAACAGGGTTTTGTAATCAAGCAAATTAAAAGGAGGCCAGGAGGCTAGTGCTCCATCCAGGATGGGTGGGGCGCACGTGGAGAGGGAGGATCTGGACACAGACGGGAGACAGAGAGAGAGAAGCTGGACACCTTCCCGCAGGGCCTGGAGAGGGAGCCAGGCCCTGCTCACACCTTGACATCAGACTTTTGACTTCCAGGACCAAAAAACGACACGCTTCTGTAGCTTGTTTTCTTTTTCTTTGTGGAACTGAACCCAGGGCCTTTGCACTAAGCTGTGTCCCCAGCCCTTTGAAACAAGGTCTGCCAGTTTGCCCAGGTAGGACTCCAACTTGTGACCCTCCTGCTTCAGCCTCCCACAGCGCTGAGATGACAGGCATGCACTACCACTCTTGACCCCATTTCTGTTGTCTCGAGCCACCTAGTTTGTGGTACTTTCTGTGACCCTGGGGGTCTGGTTTGGTTTTGTGGCTGGGCTGGATCCGGCTGGTCAGCAGCTAAGAAGCCGGGTGACTGTCTCTAGGGGGGCTACCACGGGCTGAGCACACACAGGCAGCAATGCTGTGGATGGTGATGTTGGCGCCAAAGATAGACGGGGACAGCATCTGGCCTCCTTTCTGCACCTGGATGGTTTCCATGATCTGACCTAGGAGGCAATGGGAGAGCATCGTGAGGGCCTGTGCACATCCGCCGGGAGGGGGACCCCAGCCAGGAGCAGTGCTGCGCACACGTCATCCCAGCGGCTCAAAAGAGGCTGAGGCAGGATGGTTGCAAGTTCAAGTTTAGTGACTTGGTAAGACTGCGGCCTAAAGAAGAGGCCGAGGAGGCGGCTCAGGGCGGAGGCCCTGGGTTCAATCCCCCGTGTCACCGCCTCCAAAAAAGCAAACAAACAGCAGATCCCGTGAGGTGGGCCACGGAGAGGGCCGGTGGCGGGCTCAGCGTGTCCTGGCCACAGGAGGGGACGGGCACCTGCGCTGAGCGACGAGAAGAGGCTGCTGTGGCTCCAGAGGATGAGCAGGCCGCGCTGGCCGGGCGGCAGGAGGACCTCCAGCGTCTCGTTGTAGTCGAAGGCCAGGCCCAGGCTCCGGTCCAGGGGGTGGTCCGAGTACACGAACATGGCCTGCCGTGGAGGAAAAGGCACCCGGGGCCCCAGAGTGGAGGTCACGGGGTCAGGGCCTCGGTCATTCTCACTGCCCTGCGCCTCCTCCGAGAGCCCAGCTGCTTGCAACTCGGGGTGATCCTGCCCTGGGGGACACCGGGCCATGCCCAGGGGAGCTGGTGGCCCGGAGGAGGTGGGGGCCGGGCAAGCAGCCCACGATGCCGCTGCAGAGACTCCCCTGCCTCAGTGCCTCTCTTGCAGCCGTGAAGAGGTGGGGCATGTGATCGGTCACCCTGGAGGGACTAACGCCCATCGTCGTGGACCAGGTGAGCAGCCGTGTGTGAGGTGAACCTCTGTGCTTTAAAAGTACTCGGTCTGTGGCAGTCAGTGTCTCCCCACCCCCACTTTTTATTTGGTCTTTTTGAGACAGGGTCTCACTGTGCAGACTGGCCCTGAGCTCACTTTGCAGCCCAGGCTGGTCTCAAACTCACAGCGTCCTCCTGCCTCAGCCTCATGAGCGCTGGGATGACAGGCGTGTGCCATCACGCCCCGCTTCTATTATACATTGTAGTTCTTATTTACACTTTCAGTTTCTCATACCAGAGAGGATATGAGGGATTTAAAGTAATCTCGTGTGCCATGCATGACATGTGTTCCAGATGTGTTTTTGTCCCTGGTCCTCATCACAGTGCTTAGCAACTAGCAGATGGTGTGTGGATATTGCTCCATTCATAGCCGAAGGACACGTGAATGGAGGCGGGGGAGGAGACAGTGGGGAGTGGATGGACAGATAAATGACTGCATGCAGAGGTGGAAGGATGAGTGCCTGCATGTGTGACTCGATAGAGGCTTGGATGGTTGGACAGATGGATGGGTGGATGGATGGGTGGGTGCATGGATGGGT
>PVJX010039847.1:0-15530 GCA_004027295.1 Dolichotis patagonum | reverse complement strand
ATGGCATTCATTTATGCTGTCACTATGCCCCACTCTGACCTCCAAAGTCCCTATTGTGACATCAAATATCCCATTATGACATCTAAATTCTCTGCAGTGCCATCAGGAAACCCCCATAAGGATCTCACTCTTCCCCCATTCTGACTTTATAAAGACACATCATTAGCTCATGATTTCCATTTTGATCACATAATGCTCCAATAGTGCCCCATCACCACGTATGTTTACCTTAATTATGATTAGAAGATCTACGAAGGCACCCTATAACCCCTCATGCAGCTCCAGGCCCACAAAAAGTACTGGATTCAGAGTTCTAAGGTTTATGTTTCAATTTGTTTCTGCTAACAAACGAGTTTACTTGAATGTAACATTTCCTTTTTCAGGCATTTAAGAAATCATTTCCGGTATCAAGATATTGGAAAAATTGTAATTTTTTATCTATTTCTTTTAATACTAGGCTCACACACCCAAAAAACCGGATGCCAGTTTGATATGTGTTTCCTTTTCTTTCCTTTCTTTTCCTTTTCCTTCTGTGACAGCGCCATGTCTTACTGTGAAATGATAATGCCCTATTGTGACCTCACATACTGTTAATGTGACATCACAATTCACAATTCAGATCTCACAATTCTCATCATGACATTTAAATTATCTTACAACATGACAATTGACAATTGTGACATCACAATAATGGATATGACATCATGGTATCACATTGTAACATCATGCTATGCATTTGTTTCATCATAATGCCCTATTGTGCCATGTGTTCAGTTTTAACCTCGCAATTCACATTATGAGATTAAAATTTCCTTTGTGACATCATGATTTCCCACTGTGACATCACAATTGCCCACTGTGATATCAGCAGGACCATTGTGACATCACACTGCCCCACTATGATATCACAATTCTGTATTGTCACCCAAGAATGCCATATTGTTACCTCATTATGCCCTGTGGGAACATCACAATTGCATATTATAGTGAAACAACTCCCTGATTATGAGCTCCTCTTCTATAACTATAGCAGAACAATTAACCTTTATGACATCACTATTGCCAATTGTGACATCACAGTGACATGTTATGACAGCATAGTTCCACATTATTGCATTACAATACCCCATTTTAACACCACGCTGCCCTATTTTGACATCATGATACCCACATCAGGAATTGTCAATTCCCCATTACGAACAGACAATTCTGCACTGATGTGACAGTTTTCTCCTGTGACCTCATAACTGCCCAGTGTCACACAAGTACCCATGATGACATCAAAGTCCCCATTATAGCATCACAATTCCTTTTTTTTTCAAAGTACAATGATTCACAGTCACCTCAAGTTGTAGTGTGGGGACACTAAGTTGGCCCACTGTGACAGCATCGTTTCCAGTGTGACACCACAATTACCCTATTATGACCTCACATTGCCCTCATTAGAGCAGCACAATCAACCTTTATGATACCACAATTCCCCCCTGTGATGACATAGATGCATATTATGACATCACTGTACCAAATATGGCCTCAAAATATCCCATTATGACATCATCATGCCTTATTGTGGCTTCACACATCCTATTGTGGTATCACACCACCGCATTGTGACATCATAGTTCTCCATATGACTTAAGAATTCCCCATAATAATGTCACAATGATCCATTACAATATCACAATAAACCGTAGTGGTATCACAGTTCTCCAGTGAAAAGAGTAGAGGCATGATTGTGACAGAATAACACTCCACTGTGAAATCACAGCACCCTATTGTGACACCACTGTACCCCATGATGAGACACTTTTCACTGTTACTTCACAATTCCCCATGGTGATCTCACATTGCCCTCGTTACCATATCAGTGTCCTCATTATGGTACCATGTCATTCTTTATGCTGTCACTATGCCCCACTGTGACCTCCAAATTCCCTATTGTGATATAAATTATCCCATGATGACATCACAGTTCTCTCCTCTGCACTCAGGATACACCCATTAGGATCTCAGTCTTCCCCCATTCTCACTTTATAAAGCGACATCTCTAGCTCATAATTTCAATTTTAATCACTTAATTCTCCTTTAGGGCATCATCACAACCTATGTTTACCTTAATTTTGATTAGAAGATCTTCCAAGGCACCCTTTACACTTCATACAGCTCCAAGCCCCAAAAAAGTACTGGATTCAGAGTTCTAAGATGTATGTTTCAAATTATTTCTGCTAAAAAATACCTTCCCTTGAATGTAATATTTGCCTTTTCAAGCATTTGTGAACTCTTTTCCAGTCTCCATATATTGGAAGAATTGTAATTCTTTTATATTTTCTTTTAATACTAGGGTACACACACAAAACCAGAAGTAAGTTTGATATTTTTTTTCCTTTTCCTTCCTTTCCTTTCTTTTACTAATCCTGCTGTGACATCACCATGTCCTACTGTGACATCATAACACCCTATTGTGACCTCGTATAATTCCAATGTGACATCACAATTCACAATTAAGATCTCACAATTCTCATCATGACATTTAAATTATCTTACAATATCACAATTGCCAAATGTGACACCACAATGTTGGATATGACATCATGGTATCACATTTTGGCATCATGCTATGCCTTTGTGACATCTTAATGCACTATTTTGACATGTGTTCTATTGTGACCTGTCAACTCCCAGTATGACATTACAATGTTCCTTTGAGATATCATGATTGCCCATTGTGATATCACAGTTGCCCACTGTGATATCACCAGTACAATTGTAAAATTACAGTGCAAAAATATGATATCACAATGTTGTATTGTCACCCAGTAATGCCATATTGTTAACTCATGATGCCCAGTTGGATCATCACAATTCCCTATTTTAGCAAAACTACTCCCAAAATATGAGCACATATTGCCTAATTATAACAGCACAATTATCCTTTATGACATCACAATTCCCAACTGTGACATCACACTGACATGTTATAACAACATAGTTCCACATTATGGCATTACAGTACCCCGTTGTGACAGCACACTGCCCTATGTTGACTTGATGATACCCTCATCATGACAAGTCAATTCCCCATTATGAGCAGAGAATTCTCTATGGATGTTACAGTTTTCTTTTGTGACATTATAACAGCCCTAAGTGACACAAGTGCCCATTGTGACATCACAGTCCCCATTATTCCATCACAATTCCCCTTTTTCACATGGTAATGATACACTTTCACCTCAAGGTGCCCTGTGTTGACACTAGCTTCGCCCATTGTGACATTATCATTTTCGGTGTGACATCACATTTACCCTATTATGACCTCACATTGCCCTCATTAGAGCAGCACAATCAACATTTATGATACCACAATTCCCCACTGTGACAACATAGTTGCACATTATTACATCACTGTACCAAATATGGCATCAAAATATTCCATTGTGGAATCATCATGCTTCACTGTGACTTCACACATCCTATTGTGGAATCACAGGACCCCATTGTGACATCATATTTCTCCATATGACTTCAGAATTCCTCATCATGATATCACAATCATCCATTACAGCATGACAATAAATCCTTGTCAAAACACAGTTCTCCAATGATAACAATAGATGCATCCTTGTGACAGAACAACACGCCACTGTGACATCACAGCTCTCTACTGTGATACCACTGTACCCCAGGATGCATGTTTTTCACTGTTACTTCACAATTCCCCATTATGATCTCACATTGTCCTCGTTATCATCTCAATGTCCTCAATATGGTATCATGGCATTACTTTATGCTGTCACTATGCCCCACTGTGACCTCCAAAGTCCATATTGTGACATCAAACATCCCATTATGACATCAAAATTCTCTGCAGTGCCATCAGGAAACCCCATTAGGATCTCACTCTTCCCCCATTCCGACTTTGTAAAGCCACATCATTAGCTCATAATTTCCATTTTGATCACATAATGCTCCAATATTGCCCCATCACAACATATGTTTACCTTAATTATGATTAGAAGATCTACGAAGGCACCCTATAACCCCTCATGCAGCTCCAAGCCCACAAAAAGTACTGGATTCAGATTTCTAAGATTTATGTTTCAATTTGTTTCTGCTAACAAATGAGTTTACCTGAATGTAACATTTCCTTTTTCAGGCATTTAAGAAATATTTTCCAGTCTCAACAGAGTGGAAAAATTTAAATTTTTTTATCTATTTCTTTTAATACTAGGCTCACAAACACAAAAAGCCAGACGCCAATTTGATATTTCCTTCCTTTTCCTTCCTTTATTTTCATTGTCCTGCTGTGACATCGCCATGTCCTACTGTGACATGATAACGCCCTATTGTGACCTCATATACAGCAAATGTGACATCACAATTCACAACTCACAACTCACAATTCTCATCATGACATTTAAATTATATTAAAACACCACAATTGACAATTGTGACATCACAATGATGGATATAACATCATGATATCACCTTATAACATCATACTATGCATTTGTGTCATCTTAATGCCTTATTGTGCCATGTGTTCTGTTTTAACATCGCAATTCACATTATGACATTAAAATTTCCTTTGTGACATCATGATTTCCCACTGTGACATCACAAGTGCCCACTGTGATATCACCAGGACCATTGTGACATCACAGTGCCCAACTATGATATCAAAATTCTGTATTTTCACCCAAGAATGCCATATTGTTACCTCATTATGCCCAGTGGGAACATCACAATTGCATATTATAGCGAAACCACTCCCTGATTATGAGCTCCTGTTCTATAATTATAGCAGCACAGTTAACATTTATGACATCACAATTCCCAATTGTGACATCACAGTGACATGTTATGACAGCATAGTTCCACATTATGGCATTACAATACCCCATTGTAACACCACCCTGCCCTATATTGACATCATGATACCCAAATAAGGAATTGTCAATTCCCCATTATGAACAGACAATTCTGCATTGATTTTACAGTTTTCTGTTGTGACCTCATAACTGCCAGGTGTGACACGAGTGCCCATGATGACATCAAAGTACCCATTATAGCATCACAATTCCTTTTTTTTCACAGTATAATGATTCACTGTCACGTCAAGTTGCAGTGTGGTGACACTAACTTGGCCCATTGTGACAGCATCATTTCCAGTGTGACACCACAATTATCCTATTATGACCTCACATTACCCTGATTAGAGCAGCACAATCAACCGTTATGATGCCACAATTCCCCACTGTGACGACATAGATGCATATTATGACATCACTGTACCAAATATTGCCTCAAAATAACCTATTGTGACATCATCATGCCTTATTGTGACTTCACACATCCTATTGTGGTATCACACCACCCCATTGCAACATCATAGTTCTCCATATGACTTAAGAATTCCCCATCATGATGTCATAATGATCCATTACAACATCACAATAAACACTTATGATATCACAGTTCTCTAGTGAAATAGTAGATGCATGATTGTGACAGAACAACACTCCACTGTGACATCACAGCACCCTATTGTGACACCACTGTACCCCATGATGAGACACATTTCACTGTTACTTCACAATTCCCCATGGTGATCTCACATTGCCCTCGTTATTATATCAGTGTCCTCATTATGGTACCATGCCATTCCTTTATGCTGTCACTATGCCCAACGGTGACCTAAAAATTCCCTATTGTGATATAAAATATCCCATCATGACCTCACAATTTTCTCCTGTGCCATCAGGATACCCCCATTAGGATCTCACGCTTCCATCATTCTGACTTTATAAAGCGACATCACTAGCTCATAATTTCCATTTTGATCACATAATGCTCCATTAGGGCCCCATCACAACCTATGTTAACCTGAATTATGATTAGAAGATCTTCCAACGCACCCATCTAAACTTCATACAGCTCTAAGCCCCAAAAAAGTACTGGATTCAGAGTTCTAAGATTTATCTTTCAAATTGTTTCTGCTAAAAAATGCCTTCACTTGAATGTAGCATTTGCTTTTTCAGGCATTTGAGAACTCTTTTGCAGTCTCAATATTTTGGAAAAATTGTAATTTTTTTATCTATATCTTTTAATACTAGGTTACACACACAAAACCAGATGTAAGTTTGATATTTTTTTCCTTTTCCTTCCTTTCCTTTCTTTCACTACTCCTACTGTAACATCACCATGTCCTTCTGTGACGTCATAACACCCTATTGTGACCTCGTGTACTGCCATTGTGACATCACAATTCACAATTAAGATCTCACAATTCTCATCATGACATTTAAATTATCTTACAATATCACAATTGCCAATTGTGACACCACAATGATGGATATGACCTCATGGTATCACATTTTGGCATCATGCTATGCCTTTGTGACATCGTAATGCACTATTATGACATGTGTTCTATTGTGACCTCGAAACTCCTAGTATGGCATTACAATTTTCCTTTGACATATCATGATTGCCCACTGTGATATCACCAGTACAATTGCGACATCACAGTGACCCAGTATGATATCACAATGTTGTATTGTCACCCAATAATGCCATATTGTTACTTCATGATGCCCAGTTGGATCATCACAATTCCCTATTTTAGCAAAACTACTCCTAAAATATGAGCACATATTGCCTAATTATAACAGCACAATTAACCTTTATGACATCACAATTCCCAACTGTGACATCACAGTGACATTGTATGACATCATAGTTCCACATTATTGCATTACAGTACCCCATTGTGACAGCACACTGCCCTATGTTGACTTTATGATACCCTCATCATGACTTGTCCGTTCTGCATTATGACCAGAGAATTCTCTATGGATATTACAGTTTTCTTTTGGGACATCATAACTGTCCAAAGTGACACAAGTGCCAATTGTGACATCACAGTCCCCATCATTCCATCACAATTTCTAATTTTCACAGGGTAATCATTCACTTTCACCTTAAGGTGCCCTGTGGTGAGACTAGCTTGGCCCATTGTGACAGCATCATTTCCGGTGTGACATCACAATTACCCTATTATGACCTCACAGTGCCCTCATTAGAGCAGTACAGTCAACCTTTATGATACCACAATTCCCCACTGTGACAACATAGTTGCACATTATTACATCACTGTACCAAATATGGCATCAAAATATTACATTGAGGAATCATCATGCCTCATTGTGACTTCACACATCCTATTGTGGAATCACAGCACCCCATTGTGACATCATAGTTCTCCATATGACTTCAGAATTCCCCATCATGATATCATAATCATCCATTACAGCATGGCCATAAACCCTTGTCAAAACACAATTCTCCAGTGATAACAGTAGATGCATCCTTGTGACAGAACAGCACTCCACTGTGACATCACAGCTCCCTATTGTGACACCACTGCACACCATGATGACATACTATTTACTGTTACTTCACAATTCGCCATTATGATCTCACATTGCCCTGGTTATCATCTCAGTGTCCCCATTATGGTACCGTGCCATTCCTCTTTGCTATCATGATGTGCCGCTGTGACCTTCAAATTCCCTATTGTGATATCAAATATCCCATTATGACATCACAATTCTCTGCTCTGCCATCAGGATACCCCCATTACGATCTCACACTTCCCACATTCTGACTTTATAAAGCCACATCATTACCTCATAAGTTCCATTTTGATCACATAATGCTCCATTAGGGCCCCATCACAAACGATGTTTACCTTAATTATGAATAGAAGATCTTCGAGGGCACTCTTCTACACTTCATAAAGCTGCCTGCCAAAAAAACGACTGGATTCAGAGTTCTAACATTTATGCTTCAACTTGTGTCTGCCAACAAATGCCTTCACTTGAATGTAACATTTGCTTTTTGAGGCACTTAAGAATTGTTTTCCACTCTCAAGATCATGGGAGAATTGGAATTTTTTAATCTATTTCTTTTAAAACTAGGTTCACACACACAGATAACCAGATAGCAGTTTGATATCTTTCCTTTTCCTTCCTTTCCTTTCTTTTCCTATATCTGCTTTGACATCACCATGTCCTACTGTGACACAATAATGCCCAATTTTGACCTCGAATACTGCGAATTTGACATCACAATTCACAATTGAGATCACACAATTCTCATCATGACATTTAAATTGTCTTACAACATCACAATTACCAAATGTGAAACCACAATGATGGACATGACATCATGGTATCACATTATAGCATCATGCTATGCCTTTGTGACATCATAATGCCCTATTGTGACATGTGTTCACTTGTGCCCTCGCCACTCCCATTATGACATTACAATTTTCCTTTCTGACCTCATGATTGCCAACTGTGACATCACAAGTGCCCACTGTGATATCACCAGGACCATTGTGACATCACAATGCCCCACCATGATATCACAATTTTGCATGGTCACCCAATAATGCCATATTGTGAACTCATGCTGCCCAAATGGAACATCACCATTCCCCATGATAGCCAAACTACTCCACATTTGTGAGCTCATGTTGCCTATTTATAGCAGCATAATTAACCTTTTTGACATCACAATTCCCAATTGCAACATCACAGTGACATGTTATGACATCACAGTTCCACATTATGGCATTACTATACCCAATTGTGACACCAGGCTGCCCTATTTTGACATTATGATACCCTTCTCGTGACTTGTCAATTATCCATTATGACCAGATAATTCCCCATTGATGTTACAGTTTTCTTTTGTGACATGATAACCTCCCAGTGTGGCACAAGTGCACATGATGACATCAGAGTCCCCATTATAGCATCAAAATTCCCCTTTTTCACAGGGTAATGCTTCACTGTCACATCAAGTTGTGGTGACATTAGCTTGGCCCACTGTGACATCATCGTATCCAGTGTGACACCACAATTACCCTATTATGACCTCACATTGCCCTCACTAGAGCAGCACAATCAACATTTATATTACTACAATACCCGACTGTGACATCATAGTTGCACATTATGACATCACTGTTCGAAATATGGCATCGAAATATCCCATTGTGACATCATCATGCCTCATGGTGACTTCACACATCCTTTTGTGGTATCACAACACCGCGTTGTGACATCATAGTGATCCATATGACTTCAGAATTCCCCATCATGATGTCATAATCATCCATTACAGCTTCACAATTATCCCATGTGACATTACATTTCTTCAGCGATAACAGTAGATGCATCATTGTGGCACAACAACACTCCAATGTGACATCACAGCGTCCTTTGGTAATACCACTGTACCCCATGCGGACATGTTTCACGTTTACTTCCAATTCCCCATTATGTTCTCACATTGCCCTCGTTATCATCTCAGTGTGTTCATCATGCTATCGTGCCATTTCTTTATGCAGTCACTATGCCCCACTGAGACTTCCAAACTCCCTATTGTGATATCAAAAGTCCCATTATGACATTACAATTCTCTGCTTTGCCATCAGAATACCCCCATTAGGATCTCACGCTTCCCCCATTCTGACTTTATAAAGCCACATCATTAGCTCATAATTTCCATTTTGATCACATAATGCTCCAATAGTGATCCATCACAACCTATGTTGACCTTAATTATGATTAGAAGATCGACGAAGGCACACTACAACCCTGCATGCAGCTCCAGGCCAACAAATAGTACTGGATTCAGAGTTCTAAGATTTATGTTTCATTTTGTTTCTGCTAACAAATGAGTTTACTTGAATGTAACATTTGCTTTTTCAGGCATTTAAGAAATCTTTTCCAATCTCAAGATAGTGGAAAAATTGTAATTTTTTTTATCTATTTCTTTTAATACTAGGCTCGCACACACAAAAAGCCAGATGTCAGTTTAATATTTCTTTCCTTTTCCTTCTTTTCTTATCCTTTTCCAGCTGTGACATCACAATGTTCTACTGTGACATGATAACGCCCTATTGTGAGCTCATATACTGCCAATGTGACATCACACTTCACAATTCCGATCTCACAATTCTCATCATGACATTTAAATTATCTTACACCTCACAATTGACAACTGTGACACCACAATGTTGGATATGACATCATGGTATCACATTTTGGCATCATGCTATGCCTTTGTGACATCATAATGCACTATTATGACATGTGTTCTATTGTGACCTCGCAACTCCCAGTATGACATTACAATTTTCCTTTGAGATATCATGATTGCCCACTGTGATATTACCAGTAAAATTGTAACATCACAGTGACACCGTATGATATCACAATATTGTATTGTCACCCAATGATGCCATATTGTTACCTCATGATGCCCAGTTGGAAAATCACAATTCCCTATTTTATCAAAACTACTCCTACATTATGAGCACATGTTGCCTAATTATAACACACATTTAACCTTTATGACATCACAATTCCCAACTGTGACATCACAGTGACATGTTATGACATCATCGTTACACATTATGGCATGAGAGTACCCTGTTGTGACAGCACACTGCCCTATGTTGACTTGATGATACCCTCATCATGAATTGTCAATTCCCCATTATGAACAGAGAATTCTCTATGGATGTTACAGTTTTCTATTGTGATATCATAATTGCCCAATGTGACACAAGTGCCCATTGTGACATCACAGTCCCCATTATTCCATCACAATTCCCCTTTTTCACAGGGAAATGATTCACTTTCACCTCAAGGTGCCCTGTGGTGACACTAGCTTGGCCCATTGTGACATCATCATTTCCGGTGTGACAACACAATTACCCAATTATGACCTCACAGTGCCCTCATTAGAGCAGCACAATGAACCTTTATGATACCACGATTCTCCACTGTGACATCATATTTGCCCACTGTGATATCACCAGGACCATTGTGACATCACAGTGCCCAACTATGGTATCACAATTCTGTATTGTCACCCAAGAATGACATATTGTTACCTCATGATGTCCAGTGGGGACATCACAATTGCATATTATAGCGAAACAACTCCCTGAGTATGAGCTCCTGTTCTATAATTATAGCAGCACAATTAACCTTTATGACATCACAATTCCCAATTGTGACATCACAGTGACATGTTATGACAGCATAGTTCCACATTATGGCATTACAATACTCCATTGTAACACCACCCTGCTCTATTTTGACATCATGATACGCACATCAGGAATTGTCAATTCCCCATTAGGAACACACAATTCTGCATTGATGTTACAGTTTTCTCCTGTGACCTCATAACTGCTCAGTGTGACACAAGTGCCCATGATGACATCAAAGTCCCCATTATACCATCACAATTCCTTTTTTTATCACAGTATAATTATTCACTGTCACCTCAAGTTGAAATGCGGTGACACTAACTTTACCCATTGTGACAGCATCATTTCCAGTGTGACACCACAGTTACCCTATTATGACCACATATTGCCCTCATTAGAGCAGCACAATCAACATTTATGATAACACAATTCCCCACTGTGATGACATAGATGCATATTATGAGATCACTGTACGAAATATGGCCTCTAAATATCCCATTGTGATATCATCATGCCTTATTGTGACTTCACACATCCTATTGTGGTATCACACCACCCCATTGCGACATCATAGTTCTCCATATGACTTAAAAATTCCCAATCATGATGTCATAATGATCCATTAGAACATCATCATAAACTCTAGTGATATCACAGTTCTCCAGTGAAAGGAGTAGATGCATGATTGTGACAGAACAACACTCCACTGTGACATCACAGCACCCTATTGTGACACCACTGGACCCCGTGATGAGACACTTTTCACTGTTACTTCACAATTCCCCATGGTGATCTCACATTGCCCTCGTTACCATATCAGTGTCCTCATTATGGTATCATGACATTCCTTTATACTGTCACTATGCCCCACTGAGACCTCGAAATTCCCTATTGTGATATAAATTATCCCATCATGACATCACAATTCTCAACTGTGCCATCAGGATGCCCCCATTAGGATCACACTCTTCCCCCATTCTGAATTTATAAAGCGCCGTCGCTAGCTCATAATTTCCATTTTGATTACATAATGCTCCTTTAGGGACCCATCATAACCTATGTTTCCCTGAATTATGATCAGAAGATCTCCAAGGCACCCTTCTACACTTCCTATAGCTCCAAGCCCCAAAAATGTTCTGAATTCAGAGTTTTAAGATTTATGTTTCAAATTGTTTCTGCTAAAAATGCCTTCACTTGAATGTAACATTTGCTTTTTCAGGCATTTGAGAACTTATTCCCAGTCTGAATATATTGGAAAAATTGTAATTTTTTATCTATTTCTTTTAATACTAGGTTACACACACAAAACCAGACGTAAGTTTGATATTTTTTTCCTTATTCTTCCTTTCTTTTCTTTGACTACTCCTGCTGTGACATCACCATATCCAACTGTGACATCATAACACCCCATTGTGACCTCGTATACTGCCAATGTGAAATCACAATTCACAGTTAAGATGTCACAATTCTCATCATGATATTTAAATTATCCTACAATATCACAATTGCCAATTGTGACACCACAATGATGGATATGACAGCACGGTATCACATTTTGGCATCATGCTATGCCTTTGTGACATCATAATGCACTATTATGACATGTGTTCTATTTTGACCTCGCAACTCCCAGTATGACATTGCAATTTTCCTTTGAGATATCATGCTTCCCCACTGTGATATCACAATTGCCCACTGTGATATCACCAGTAAAATTGTAACATCACAGTGACCCCGTATGATATCACAATGTTGTATTGTCACCCAGTAATGCCATATTGTTACCTCATGATGCGAAGTTGGAACATCACAATTCCCTATTTTAGCAAAACTACTCCTAAGTTATGAGCACATGTTGCCTAATTATAACAGCACAATTAACCTTTATGACATCACAATTCCCAACTCTGACATCACAGTGACATGTTTTGACATCATAGTTCCCCATTATGGTAATACAGCACCCCGTTGTGACAGCACACTGCCTTATGTTGACTTGATGATACCCTCATCATGACTTGTCAATTCCCCATTATGACCAGAGAATTCTCTATGGATGTTACAGTTTTCTTTTGTGGCATCATAACTGCACAAAGTGACACAAGTGCACATTGTCACATCACCGTCCCCATTATTCCATCTCAATTCCCCTTTTTCGCAGTGTAATGATTCACTGTCACATCAAGGTGCCCTGTGGTGACACTAGCTTGGCCCATTATTACATCATCATTTCGGGTGCAACATCACTATTACCCTATTATGACCTCACAGTGCCCTCATTAGAGCAGCACAATCAACCTTTATGATACCACAATTCCCCACTGTGACAACATAGTTGCACATTATTACATTGCTGTACCAAATATGGCATCAAAATATTCCATTGTGGAATCATCATGCCTCATTGCGGCTTCACACATCCTATTGCAGAATCACAGCACCGCATTGTGACATCATAGTTCTCCATATGACTTCAGAATTCCCCACCATGATATCATAATCATCCATTACAGCATGTCCATAAACCCTTGTCAAAACACAGTTATCGAGTGATAACAGTAGATATATCCTTGTGAACAGAACAACATTCCACTGTGACATGACAGCTCCCTATTTTGATACCACTGTACCGCAGGATACATGTGTTTCACTGTTACTTCACAATTCCACATTATGATCTCACATTGGCCTCGTTATAATCTCAGTGTCCTCATTATGGTATCATGGCATTCCTTTATGCTGTCACTATGCCCCACTCTGACCTCCAAAGTCCCTATTGTGATATCAAGTATCCCATTATGACATCAAAATTCTCTGCAGTGCCATCAGGAAACCCTCATTAGGATCTCACTCTTCCCCATTCTGACTTTATAAAGTCACATCATCAGCTCATAATTTCCATTTTGATCACATAATGCTCCAATAGTGCCCCATCACAACCTATGTTTACCTTAATTATGATTAGAAGATCTACGAAGGCACCCTATAACCCTTCATGCAGCTTCAGGCCCACAAAAAGTACTGTATTCAGAGTTCTAAGATTTATGTTTCAATTTGTTTCTGCTAACAAATGAGTTAACTTGAATATAACATTTGCTTTTTCAGGCATTTAAGAAATCATTTCCAGTATCAAGACAGTGGAAAAATTGTAATTTTTTTTATCTATTTCTATTAATACTTGGCTCACACATACAAAAAACCAGAGGCCAGTTTGATATTTCTTTCCTTTTCCTTCCTTTCTTTTCCTTTTCCTGCTGTGACATCGACATGTCCTACTGTGACATGATAACGCCCTATTGTGACCTCATATACTGCCAATGTGACATCACAATTCACAATTCAGATCTCCCAATTCTCATCATGATATTTAAATTATCTTACAACATCACAATTGACAATTGTGACATCACAATGATGGATATTACATCATGGTATCACATTATAACATCATGGTATGCATTTGTGTCATCATAATGCCCTATTGTGACATGTGTTGTTTTAACCTCGCAATTCACATTATGACATTAAAATTTCCTTTGTGATATCATGATTGCCCACTGTGACATAACAATTGCCCACTGTGATATCACCAGGACCATTGTGACATCACAGTGGCCCACTATGCTATCACAATTCTGTATTGTGATCCACGAATGCCTTATTGTTACCTCATGATGCCCAGTGGGAACATCACAATTGCATATTATATCGAAACAACTCCCTGATTGTGAGCTCCTCTTCTATAATTATACCAGCACAGTTAACCTTTATGACATCACAATTCCCAATTGTGACATCACAGTGACATGTTATGACAGCATAGTTCCACATTATGGCATTACAATATTCCATTGTAACACCACACTGCCCTATTTTGACATCATGATACCCACATCAGGAATTGTCAATTCCCCATTATGAAGAGACAATTCTGCATTGATGTTACAATTTTCTCTTGTGACCTCATAACTGCCCAGTGTCACACAAGTGCCCATGATGACATCAAAGTCCCCATTATATCATCACAATTCCTTTTTTTCACAGTATAATGATTCACTGTCACCTCAACTTGCACTGTGGTGACACTATCTTGGCCCATTGTGACAGCATCATTTCCAGTGTGACACCACAATTACCCTATTATGACCTCACATTGCCCTCATTAGAGCAGCACAATCAACCTTACTGATACCACAATTCCCTACTGTGACGACATAGATGCATATCATGACATCACTGTACCAAATATGGCCACAAAATATCGCATTATGACCTCATCATGGCTTACTGTGACTTCACACATCCTATTGTGTTATCACACCACCCCATTGCGACATCATAGTTCTCCATATGAGTTAATTCCCCATCATGATATCATAATGATCCATTACAACATCACAATAAACCCTAGTGATATCACAGTTCTCCATTGAAAACAGTAGATGCATGATTG
>PVJX010039846.1:0-15532 GCA_004027295.1 Dolichotis patagonum | reverse complement strand
GGAGCTGTATGAAGTGTAGAAGAGTGCCTCAGAAGGTCTTCTAATCATAATTAAGGTAAACATAGGTTGTGATTTGTCCCTAATGGAGCATTATGTGATCAAAATGGAAATTATGAGCTAGTGACGTCACTTTATAAAGTCAGAATGGGGGAAGGGTGAGATCCTAATGGGGGTATCCTGATGGCACAGGAGAGAATTGAGATGTCATGATGGGATATTTTATATCATAAAAGGGAATTTGGAGGTCACAGTGGTTCATAGTGACAGCAAAAATGAATGGCATGATAACATAATGAGGACACTGATATGGTAACGAGGGCAATGTGAGATCACCATGGGGAATTGTGAAGTAATAGTGAAAAGTGTCTCATCATGGGGTACAGTGGTGTCACAATAGGGTGCTGTGATGTCACAGTGGAGTGTTGTTCTGTCACAATCATGCATCTACTCTTTTCGCTGGAGAACTGTCACATCACTAGGGTTTATTGTAATGTTGTAATGAATCATTATGCTTTCATGATGGGGAATTCTTAAGTCATATGGAGAACTATGATGTCGCAATGGGATGGTGTGATACCACAATAGGATGTGTGAAGTCACAATAACGCAAGATGATGTCACAATGGGATATTTTGAGGGCATATTTGGTACAGTGATGACATAATATGCATCTATGTCATCACAGTGTGGAATTATGGTATCATAAATGTTGATTGTGCTGCTCCAATGAGGGCAATGTGAGGAAATAATAGGGTAAATGTGGTGTCACACTGGAAATGATGCTCTCACAATGGGCCATGTTAGTGTCACCACAGTGCAACTTGAGGTGACAGTGAATCATTATACTGTGAAAAAAAATATATTGTGATTCTCTAATGGGGACTTTGATGTCATCATGGGCACTTGTGTCACACTGGGCAGTAATGAGTTCACAAGAGAAAACTGTAACATCAACGGAGAATTGTCTGTTCATAATGGGGAATTGAAAATTCCTGATGCGGATATCATGATGTCAAAATAGGGCAGGGTCATGTTACATTGGGGTATTGTAATGCCATAATGTGGAACTATGTTGTCATAACATGTCACTGTGATGTCACAATTGGTAATTGTGATGTCATAAAGGTTAATTGTGCTGCTATAATTATAGAACAGGAGCTCATAATCAGGGAGTTGTTTCGCTATAATATGCAATTGTGATGTTCCCTCTGGGCATCATGAGGCAACAATAAGGCATTCTTGGGTGACAATACAGAATTGTGATATCATAGAGGGGAACTGTGATGTCACAATGGTCCTTGTGATATAACAGTTCGCAGTTGTGATGTCACAGTGGGCAATCATGATGTCACAAAGGAAATTTTAATGTCATAATGTGAATTCCGAGGTTAAAACAGAAAACATGTCAAAATAGGGCATTATGTTGACACAAATGCATAGCATGATGTTATAATGTGATACCATGATGTCATATCCATCATTGTGAGGTCACAATTGTCAATTGTGACGTTGTAAGACAATTTAAATGTCATGATGAGAATTGTGAGATCTGAATTTTGAATTGTGATGTCACATTGGTAGTATATGAGGTCACAATAGGGCGTTATCATATCACAGTAGGATATGGCGATGTCACAGCAGGAAAAGCAAAAGAAAGGAAAGAAAAGGAAAGAAATATCAAACTTGCATCTGGTTTTTTGTGTGTGGGAGCCTAGTATTAAAACAAATAGATTAAAAAAATTACAATTTTTCCACTATCTTTAGACTGGAAAATATTTCTTAAATGCTTGAAAAAGCAAATGTTACACTCAAGTAAACTCATTTGTTAGCAGAAACAAATTGAAACATCGAACTTAGAACTCTGAATCCAGTATATTTTGTGGGCCTGGAGCTGCATGAAGGGTTATAGGGTGCCTTCGTAGATCTTCTAATCATAATTGAGGTAAACATAAGTTGTGATGGGGCACTATTTGGGCATTATGTGATCAAAATGGAAATTATGAGCTAATGATGTGGCTTTATAAAGTCAGAATGGGGGAAGAGTGAGATCCTAATGGGGGTTTCCTGATGGCACTGCAGAGAATTTTGATGTCATAATGGGATATTTCATGTCAAAATAGGGACTTTAGAGGTCACAGTCGGGCATAGTGACAGCATAAAGGAATGCCATGATACCATAATGAGGACACTGAGATGATAACGAGGCAAATGTGAGATCATAATGGGGAATTGTGAAGTAACAGTGAAAAACATGCATCCTGGGGTACAGTGGTATCACAATAGGGAGCTGTGTAGTCACAGTGGAGTGTTGTCCTGTCACAATCATGCATCTACTATTTTCACTGGAGAACTGTGATATCACTAGGCTTTATTTTGATGTTGTAATGGATCATTATGATATCATGATGGGAAATTCTTAAGTCATATGGAGAAATATGCTGTCACATTGGGGTGATGTGATACCACAATAGGATGTGTGAAGTCACAGTAAGGCATGGTGATGTCACAATGGGATATTTTGAGACCTTATTTGGTACAGTGATGTCATAATGTGCATCTATGTCATCACAGTGGGGAATTGTGGTATCATAAATTTGATTGTGCTGCTCTAATGAGGGCAATGTGAGGTCATAATAGGGTAATTGTGCTGTCACACGGGAAATGATGTTGTCACAGTGGGCCAAGGTAGTGTCACCACAGTGCAACTTGAGGTGACAGTGAATCATTATACTGTGAAAAAAAGGAAATGTGATGCTACAATGGGGAATTTGATGTCATCATGGGCACTTATGTCACACTGGGCAGTTATGAGGTCAGAAGAGAAAACTGTAACATCGATGCAGAATTGTCTGTTCCTAATGTGGAATGGACAATTCCTGATGTGGGTATCATGATGTCAAAATAGGGCAGGGTGGTGTTACAATGGGGTATTGTAATGCCATAATGTGGAACTATGCTGTCATAACATGTCACTGTGATGTCACAATTCGGAATTGTGATGTCATAAAGGTTAATTGTGCTGCTATAATTATAGAACAGGAGCTCATAATCAGGGAGTTGTTTCACTATAATATGCAATTGTGATGTTCCCACGGGGAATCATGAGGTAGCAATAAGGCATTCTTGGGTGACAATACAGAATTGTGATATCATAGGGGGGCACTGTGATGTTGCAATGGTCCTGGTGATATCACAGTGGGCAATTGTGATGTCACGGTGGGCAATCATGATGTCACAAAGGAAATTTTATGTCATAATGGAATTGCGGGGTTAAAACTGAACACATGTCACAATAGGGCATTATGATGACACAAATGCATAGCATGATATTATAATGTGACACAATGATGTCATATCCATCATTGTGATGTCACAATTGTCAATTGTGATGTTGTATGATAATTTAAATGTCATGATGAGAATTGTGAGATCTGAATTGTGAATTCTGATGTCACATTGGCAGCATATGAGGTCACAATAAGGCGTTATCATGTCACAGTAGGATATGGCGATGTCACAGTAGGATATGGCGATGTCACAGCAGGAAAAGGAAAAGAGATGAGGAAAAGGAAAGAAATACCAAACTGGCATCTGGCTTTTTGTGTGTGTGAGCCTAGTATTAAAAGAAATAGATAAAAAAATTACAATTTTTCCACTCTCTTGAGACTGGAATAGATTTCTTAAATGCCTGAAATAGCAAATGTTACATTCAAGTAAACTCATTTGTTAGCAGAAACAAATTGAAACATAAAACTTAGAATTCTGAATCCAGTACTTTTTGTGGGCCTGGAGCTGCATGAAGGGTTATAGGGTGCCTTCATAGATCTTCTAATCATAATTATGGTTAACATAGGTTGTGATCCGGCACTACTGGAGCATTATGTGCTCAAAATGGAAATTATGAGCTAATGATGTGGCTTTATGAAGTCAGAATGGGGGAAGGGTGAGATCCTAATGGGGGTTTCCTGATGGCACTGCAGAGACTTTTGATGTCATAATGGGATATTTGATGTCACAATAGGGACTTTGGAGGTCACAGTGTGGCATAGTGACAGCATAAATGAATGCCATGATATCATAATGAGGACACTGAGCTGATAACGAGGCCAATGTGAGATCATAATTTAGAATTGTGAAGTAAAAGTGAAAAACGTGCACCCTGTGGTACTGTGGTATCACAATAGGGTGCTGTGATTTCACAGTGGAGTGTTGTTCTGTCACAAGGATGCATCCACAGTTATCACTCGAGAACTCTGTTTTGACAAGGGTTTATGGTCATCCTGTAATGGGTGATCATGATATCATGATGGGGAATTCTGAAGTCATATGGAGAACTATGATGTCACAATGGGGTGCTGTGATTCCACAATAGGATGTGTGAAGTCACAATGAGGCATGATGATTCCACAATGGAATATTTTGATGCCATATTTGGTACAGGGATGTAATAATGTGCATCTATGTCATCACAGTGGGGAATTGTGGTATCATAAATGTTGATTGTGCTGCTCTAATCAGGGCAATGTGAGGTCATAATAGGGTAATTGTGGTGTCACACTGGAAATGATGCTGTCACAGTGGGCCAAGTTAGTGTCACCACAGTGCAACTTGACGTGACAGTGAATCATTATACTGGGATAAAAAAAGGTATTGTGATGCTACAATGGGGACTTTGATGTCATCATGGGCACTTGTGTCACACTGAGCAGTTATGAGGTCACAAGAGAAAACTGTAACATCAATGCAGACTTGTCTGTTCCTAATGGGGAATTGACAATTCCTGATGTGGGTATCATGATGTCAAAATAGGGCAGGGTGGTGTTACAATGGGGTATTGTAATGCCATAATGTGGAACTATGCTGTCATAATATGTCACTGTGATGTCATATTGGGAATTGTGATGTCATAAAGGTTAATTGTGCTGGTATAAATATTGAACAGGAGATCATAATCAGGGAGATGTTTCTCTATAATATGCAATGGTGATGTTCCCACTGGGCATCATGAGGTAACAATATGGCATTTTTGGGTGACAATACAGAATTGTAATATCATTGTTGGGCACAGTGATGTCACAATGGTCCTGGTGATATCACAGTGGGCAAACATGATGTCACAGTGGGTAATTGTGGTATCATAAATGTTGATTGTGCTGCTCTAATGAGGGCACTGTGAGGTCATAATAGGGTAATTGTGATGTCACACCGGAAATGATGATGTCACAATGGGCCAAGCTAGTGTCACCACAGGGCACCTTGATGTGAAAGTGAATCATTACCCTGTGAAAAAGGGGAATTTTGATGGAATAATGGGGCCTGTGATGTCACAATGGGCACTTGTGTCACTTTGGGCAGTTATGATGTCACAAAAGAAAACTGTAACATCCATAGAGAATTCTCTGGTCATAATGGGGAATTGCCAAGTCATGAAGATGGTATCATAAAGTCAACATAGGGCAGTGTGTTGTCACAACGGGGTACTGTCATACCGTAATGTGAAATTATGATGTCATATCATGTCACTGTGATGTCACAGTTGGGAACTGGCATGTCATAAAGCTTAACTGTGCTGTTATAATTAGGCAACAGGTGCTCCTAACTTAGGAGTAGTTTTGCTAAAATAGGGAATTGTGATGTTCCAACTCGACATCATGAGGTAACAATATGGCATCATTGGGTGACAATACAACGTTGGGATATCATACTGTGTCACTCTCATGTTACAATTGTACTGGTGATAGCACAGTGGGCAATCATGAAATCCCACAGTAAAATTGTAATATCATACAGGGAGTAGCATGATCACAATAGAACACATGTCATAATAGTGCATTATGATGTCACAAAGGCATAGCATGATGCCAAAATGTGATACCATGATGTCATCTCCATTATTGTGGTGTCACAATTGGCAATTGTGATATTGTAAAATAATTTAAATGTCATGATGAGAATTGTGGGACCTTACTTGTGAATTGTGATGTCACATTGGCAGTATACGAGGTCACAATAGGGTGTTATGATGTCACAGTAGGACATGGTGATATCACAGCAGGAGTAGTAAAAGAAAGGAAATTAAGCAAAAGGAAAACAATATCAAACTTACATCTGGTTTTGTGTGTGTAGCCTAGTATTAAAAGAAATAGATTAATAAATTAAAATTCTGCCAATATATTGAGACTGGAAAAGAGTTCTCTAATGCCTGAAAAGGCAAATGTTACATTCAATGAAGGCATTTTTTAGCAGAAACAATTTGAAACATAAATCTTAGAACTCTGAATCCAGTACTTTTTCGGGCTTGCAGGTGTATGAAGTGTAGAAGGGTGCCTTGGAAGATCTTCTAATCATAATTCAGGTAAACATAGGCTGTGATGGGGCCCTAATGGAGCATTATGTGATCAAAATGGAAATTATGAGCTAGTGATGTCGCTTTATAAAGTCAGAATGGGGGAAGAGTGAGATCCTAATGGTGGTATCCTGATGGCACAGGAGAGAATTGTGTTGTCATCATGGGATATTTTATATCACAATAGGGAATTTGGAGGTCACAGAGGGGCATAGTGACAGCATAAAGAATGGCATGGTACCATAATGAGGACATTGATATGGTAACGAGGGCAATGTGAGATCACCATGGGGAATTGTGAAGTAACAGTGTCTCATCATGGGTACAATGCTCTAACAATAGGGTGCTGTGATGTCACAGTGGAGTGTTGTTCTGTCACAATCATGCAGCTACTCTTTTCACTGGAGAACTGTGATTTCACTAGGGTTTATTTTGATATTGTAATGGATCATTATGATATCATGATGGGGAAATCTTAAGTCATATGGAGAACTTTGATGTCACAATGGGGTGGTGTGATACCACAATAGGTTGTGTGAAGTCACAATGACGCATGATGATGTCACAATGAGATATTTTGAGGCCATATTTGGTACAGTGATGTCATAATATGCATCTATGTCGTCACAGTGGGGAATTGTGGTATCATAAATGTTGATTGTGCTGCTCTAATGAGGGCAATGTGAGGTCATATTAGGGTAATTGTGGTGTCACACTGGAAATGATGCTGTCACAATGGGCCAAGTTAGTGTCACCACAGTGCAACTTGAGGTGAGAGTGAATCATTATACTGTGAAAAAAAAGGAATTGTGATGCTATAGTTTGGACTTTGATGTCTTCATGGGCACTTGTGTGACACTGGGCAGTTATGAGGTCCCAAGAGAAAACTGTAACCTCAATGCAGAATTGTTTGTTCATAATGGGGAATTGACAATTCCTGATGTGGGTATCATGATGTCAAAATATTGCAGGGTGGTGTTACAATGGAGTATTTTAATGCCATAATGTGGAACTATGCTGTCATAGCATGTCACTATTATGTCACAATTGGGAATTGTGATGTCATAATGGTTAATTGTGCTGCTATAATTATAGAACAGGAGCTCATAATCAGGAAGTTGTTTCACTATAATATGCAATTGTGATTTTCCCACTGGGCATCATGAGGTCACAATATGGCATTCCTGGGTGTCAATACAGAATTGTGATATAATAGAGCGGCACTGTGATGTCACAATGGTCCTGGTGATATAACAGTGGGCAAGTGTGATGTCACAGTGGGCCATCATGATATCACAAAGGAAATTTTAATGTCATAATGTGAATTTCGAGGTTAAAACAGAACACATGTCACAACAGGGCATTATGATGACACAAATGCATAGCATGATGTTATAATGTGATACCATGATGTCATATCAATCATTGTGAGGTCACAATTGTCAATTGTGATGTTGTAAGATAATTTAAATGTCATGATGAGAAATGTGAGATCTGAATTGTGAATTGTGATGTCACATTGGCAGAATATGAGGTCACAATAGGGCGTTATCATGTCATTGTAGGACATGGCGATGTCACAGCAGGAAAAGGAAAAAAAAGGAAGGAAAAAGAAAGAAATATCAAACTGGCATCTGGTTTTTTGTGAGTGTGAGCCCAATATTAAAAGAAATAGATAAAAAAAATTACAATTTTTCCAGTATCTTTAGACTGGAAAAGATTTCTTAAATGCCTGAAAAAGCAAATGTTACATTCAAGTAAACTCATTTGTTAGCAGAAACAAATTGAAACATAAATCTTAGAACTCTGAATCCAGTACTTTTTGTGGGCCTGGAGCTGCAGGAAAGGTTATAGGGTGCCTTCTTAGATCTTCTAGTCATAATTAAGGTAAACATAGGAGGTGATGGGGCACTATTGGAGCATTATGTGATCAAAATGGAAATTATGAGCTAATGATGTGGCTTTATAAAGACAGAATGGGGCAAGAGTGAGATGCTAATGGGCGTTTCCTGATGGCACTGCAGAGAATTTTGATGTCATAATGGGATATTTGATGTCACAATAGGGACTTTGTAGGTCACAGTGGGGCATAGTGACAGCATAAATGAATGGCGTGATACCATAATGAGGACACTGAAGTGATAACGAGGCCAATGTGAGATCATAATGGGGAATTATGAAGTAACAGTGAAAAACATGCATCCTGGGGTACAGTGGTATCACAATATACAGATGTGATGTCCCAGTGGATTGTTGTTCTGTCACAAGGATGCATCTACTGCTATCACTCGAGAACTGTGTTTTGACAAGGGTTTATGGTCATGTTCTAGTGGATGATTATGATATCATGATGGGGAATTCTGAAGTCATGAAGAACTATGATATCACAATGGGGTGCTGTGATTCCACAATAGGATGTGTGAAGTCACAATGAGGCATGATGATTCCACAATGGAATATTTTGATGCCATATTTGGAACAGTGATGTAATAATGTGCAACTATGTTGTCACAGTGGGGAATTGTGGTATCATAAAGGTTGATTGTGCTGCTCTAATGAGGGCACTGTGAGGTCATAATAGGGTAATTGTGATGTCACACCAGAAAGGATGGTGCCACAATGGGCCAAGTTAGTGTCACCACAGTGCAAGTTGAGGTGACAGTGAATCGTTATACTGTGAAAACAAAGGAACTTTGATGCTATAATGGCGACATTGATGTCATCATGTGCACTTGTGTCACACTGGGCAGTTATGAGGTCAAAAGAGAAAACTGTAACATCAATGCAGAATTGTCTGTTCATAATGGGGAGTTGATAATTACTGATGTGGTATCATGATGTCAAAATAGGGCAGGGTGGTGTTACAATGGGTTAATTTAATGCCATAATGTGGAACTATGCTGTGATAACATGTCACTGTGATGTCACATTTGGG
This sequence comes from Dolichotis patagonum, assembly GCA_004027295.1. Lineage (NCBI taxonomy): Eukaryota > Metazoa > Chordata > Mammalia > Rodentia > Caviidae > Dolichotis > Dolichotis patagonum. Next base: position 6,251 of record PVJX010039846.1, on the reverse strand, counting down.
AATTGTGATGTCATAAAGGTTAAATGCGCTGCTATAATTATAGAACAGGAGCTCATAATCAGGGATTTGTTTTGTATTAATATGCAATTGGGATGTTCCCACTGGGCATCTGGAGGTAACAATATGGCATTCTTGGGTGACAATACAGAATTGTGATATCATAGTGGGGCACTGTGTTGTCACAGTGGTCCTGGTGATATCAGAGTGGGCAATTGTGATGTCACAGTGGGCAATCATGATGTCACAAAGGAAATTTTAATGTCATAATGTGAATTACGAGGTTAAAACAGAACACATGTCAGTATAGGGCATTATGTGGACACAAATGCGTAGCATCATGTTGTAATGTGATACCATGATGTCATATCCATCATTGTGAGTTCACAATTGTCAATTGTGATGTTGTAAGGTAATTTAAATGTCATGATGAGAATTGTGAGATCTGAATTGTGAATTGTGAAATCACATTGGCAGTATATGTGGTCACTATAGGGCGTTATCATGTCACAGTAGGACATGGCGATGTCACAGCAGGAAAAGGAAAAGAAAGGAAGGAAAATGAAAGAAATAACAAACTGGTATCTAGTTTTTTTGTGTGTATGAGCCTAGTATTAATAGAAATAGATAAAAAAATTACAAATTTTCCACTATCGTGAGACTGGAAATGATTTCTTAAATACCTGAAAAAGCAAATGTTACATTCAAGTTAATGCATTTGTTAGCAGTCACAAATAGAAACATAAATCTTAGAACTCTGAATCCAGTACTTTTTGTGTCCCTGGAGCTGAGATGATAACGAGGCCAATGTGAGATCATAATGGGGAATTGTGAAGTAACAGTGTCTCATCATGGGTACAGTGCTCTAACAATAGGGTGCTGTGATGTCACAGTGGAGTGTTGTTCTATCACAATCATGCAGCTACTCACAATAAGGCATGATGATTCCACAATGGAATATTTTGATGCCATGTTTGGTACAGTGATGTAATAATGTGCAAGAATGTTGTCATATGAGGTTGTCAATGAGGTCATAATAGGGTAATTTTTATGTCACAACGGAAATGATGATGTCACCATGGGATATGCTAGTGTCACCACAGGGTACGTTGAGGTGAAAGTGAATCATTACCCTGTGAACAAGGGGAATTGTGATGGAATAATGGGGACTGTGATGTCACAATGGGAACTTGTGTCACTTTGGACAGTTATGATGTCACAAAAAAACTGTAACATCCATAGAGAATTCTCTGGTTATAATGGGGAATTGACAAGTCATGATGAGGGTATCACCAAGTCAAAATATGGCAGTGTGCTGTCACAACGGGGTACTGTAATGCCATAATGTGGAACTATGATGTCATAACATGTCACTGTGATGTCACAGTTGTGAATTGTGATGTCATAAAGGTTAATTGTGCTGTTATAATTAGGAAACATGTGCTCATAATTTAGATGTACTCTTGCTAAAAGAGGGAACTGGGATGTTCCAATGGGCATCATGAGGTAACAATATGGCATTATTGGGTGACAATACAACATTGTGATAATATGCTGGGTCAGTGTGATGTTACAATTGTACTGGTCATATCACAGAGGGCAATTGTGATATCACAGTGGGCAATCATGATATCTCAAAGGAAAATTGTAATGTCATACTGGGAGTTGCGAGGTCACAATAGAACACATGGCATAATAGTGCATTATGATGTCACAAAGGCACAGTATGATGCCAAAATGTGATTCCATGATGTCATATAAATCATTGTAGTGTCACAATTCGCAATTGTGATATTGTAAGATAATTTAAATGTCATGATGAGAATTGTGAGATCTTAATTGTCAATTGTGATGTCACATTAGCACTATACGAGGTCACAATAGGGTGTTATGATGTCACAGTAGGACATGGTGATGTCACAGCAGGAGTAGTAAAAGGAAGGAAAGGAAGGAAAAGGAAAAAATATCAATCTTACATCTGGTTTTGTGTGTGTAACCTAGTATTAAACGAAATAGATAAAGAAATTACAATTCTTCCAATATATTGAGACTGGAAAAGAGTTCTCAAATGCCTGAAAAAGCAAATGTTACATTCAAGTGAAGGCATTTTTTAGCAGAAATAATTTGAAACATAAATCTTAGAACTCTGAATCCAGTACTTTTTTGGGGCTTCGTGCTGTATGAAGTGTAGAAGGCTGCCTTGGAAGATCTTCTACTCATAATTAAGCTAAACATAGGTTGTGATTGGGCTCTAATGGAACATCATGTGATCAAAATATAAATTATGAGCTATTTATGTCGCTTTATAAAGTCAGAATGGGGGAAGAGTGAGATTCTGATGGAGGCATCCTGATGGCACAGGAGAGAATTGTGATGTCATGATGGGATATTTTATATCACAATAGGTAATTTGGAGGTCACAGAGGGGCATAGTGACAGCATAAAGGAATGGCATGGTACCATAATGAGGGCACTGATATGGTAAAGAGGGCAATGTGTGACCACCATGAGGAATTGTGAAGTAACAATGAAAAGTGTCTCATCATGGGGTACAGTGGTGTCACAACAGGGTGCTGTGATGTCACAGTGGAGTGTTGTTCTGTCACAATCGTGCATCTACTGTTTTCACTGGAGAACTGTGATATCACTAGGGTTTGTTGTGATGTTGTAATGGATCATTATGATATCATGATGGGGAATTCATAAGTCATATGGAGAACTATGATGTCGCAATCGGGTGGTGTGATAACACAATAGGATGTGTGAACTCACAATAAGGCATGATGATGTCACAATGGGATATTTTGAGGCCATATTTGGTACAGTGATGTCATAATATGCATCTATGTCGTCACAGTGGGGAATTGTGGTATCATAAAGGTTGATTGTGCTGCTCTAATGAGGCAAATGTGAGGTCATAATAGGGTAATTGTGGTGTCACACCAGAAAGGATGTTGTCACAATGGGCCAAGTTAGTGTCACCACAGTGCAACTTGAGGTGACAGTGAATCATTATACTGTGAAAAAAAAAGGAATTTGATGTTATAATGGCGACTTAGATGTCATCATGGGCACTTGTGTCACACTGGGCAGTTATGAGGTCAGAAGAGAAAACTGTAACATCAATGCAGAATTGTCTCTTCATATCGGGGAGTTGATAATTACTGATGTGGTATCATGATGTCAAAATAGGGCAGGGTGGTGTTACAAAGGGTTATTTTAATGCCATAATGTGGAACTATGCAGTCATAACATGTCACTGTGATGTCCCAATTGGGAATTGTGATGTCATAAAGGTTAATTGTGCTGCTATAATTATAGAACAGGAGCTCATAATCAGGGAGTTGTTTCGTATTACTATGCAATTGTGATGTTCCCACTGGGCATCATGTAGTAACCATATGGCATTCTTGTGTGACAATACAGAATTGTGATATCATACTGGGGCACTGTGATGTCACAATGATCCTGGTGATATCACAGTGGGCAATCGTGATGTCACAAAGAAAATTTTAATGTCATAATGTGAATTGCGATTAAAACAGAACACATGTCACAAAAGGGCATTAAGATGACACAAATGCATAGCATGATGTTATAATGTGATATCATGATGTCATATCCATTATTGTGATGACCAAATTGTCAATTGTGATGTTGTAAGATAATTTAAATATCATGATGAGAAGTGTGAGATCTGAATTGTGAATTGTGAGGTCACATTGGCAGTATATGAGGTCACAATAGGGCGTGATCATGTCACAGTAGGACATGACATGTCACAGCAGGAAAAGGAAAAGAAAGGAAGGAATAGGAAAGACATATCAAACTGGCATCTGGTTTTTTGTGTGTGTGAGCCTACTATTAAAAGAAATAGATAAAAAAATTACAATTTTTCCACTATCTTGAAACTGGAAAAGATTTCTTAAATGCCTGAAAAAGCAAATGTTACATTCAAGTAAACTCATTTGTTAGCAGAAACAGATTGATACATAAATCTTAGAACTCTGAATCCAGTATTTTTGTGGGGCTGGAGCTGCATGAAGGTTTATAGGGTGAATTCGTAGATCTTCTAATCATAATTAAGATAAACATAGGTTGTGATGGGGAACTATTGGAGCATTATGTGATCAAAATGGAAATTATGATCTAATGATGTGGCTTTATAAATTAAGAATGGGGGAAGGGTGAGATCCTAATGCGGGTTTCCTGATGGCACTGCAGAGAATTTTGATGTCATAGTGGGATATTTGATGTCATAATAGGGACTTTGGAGGTCACACTGGGGCATAGTGACAGCATAAAAGAATGCCATGATACCATAATGAGGACACTGAGATGATAACGAGGCCAATGTGAGATCATAATGGGGAATTGTGAAGTAATAGTGAAAAACATGCATCCTGGGATACAGTGGTATCACAATAGGGAGCTGTGATGTCACAATGGAGTCTTGTTCTGTCACAAGGATGCATCTACTGTTATCACTGGAGAACTGGTTTTTGACAAGGGTTTATTGTCATGCTGTAATGGATGATGATGATATCATGATGGGAAATTCTGAAGTCATATGGAGAACTATGATGTCACAATGGGGTGCTGTGATTCCACAGTAGGATGTATGAAGTCATAATGAGGCATGATGATTCCACAATGGAATAGTTTGATGCCATATTTGGTACAGTGATGTAATAATGTGCAAGTATGTTGTCACAGTGGGGAATTGTGGTATCATAAAGGTTGATTGTGCTGCTCTAATGAGGGCACTGTGAGGTCATAATAGGGTAAATGTGATGTCACACCGGAAATGATGATGTCACAATGGGCCAAGCTAGTGTCACCATAGGGCACCTTGAGGTGAAAGTGAATCATTACCCTGTGAAAAAGGGGAATTGTGATGGAATAATGGGGACTGTGATGTCACAATGGGCACTTGTGTCACTTTGGGCAGTTATGATGTCACAAAATAAAACTGTAACATCCATAGAGAATTCTCTGGTCATAATGGGGAATTCACAAGTCATGATGAGGGTATCGTCAAGTGAACATAGGGCAGTGTGCAGTCACAACGTGGTACTGTAATGCCATAATGTGGAACTATGATGTCATAACATGTCACTGTGATGTCACAGTTGGGAATTGTGATGTCATAAACGTTAATTATGTTGTTATAATTAGGCAACCTGTGCTCATAAATTAGGAGTAGTTTTGCTAATATAGGGAATTGTGTTGTTCCAACTGGGCATCATGAGGTAACAGTATGACATTATTGGGAGATAATACAGCGTTTTGATATCATACTGAGTCATTGTGATGTTACAATTTTACTGGTGATATCACAGTGGGCAATTTTGATATCACAGTGTGCAATCATGATATCTCAAAGGAAAATTCTAATGTCATACAGGGAGTTGCGAGGTCACAATACAACCCATGTCATATAAGTGCACTATGGTGTCACAAAGGCATAGCATCATGCCAAAATGTGATACCATGATGTCATATCCATCATTGTGGTGTCACAATTGTCAATTGTGATATTTTAAGATAATTTAAATCTCATGATGAGAATTGTGAGATCTTAATTGTGAATTGTGATGTCACATTGGCAGTATACGAGGTCACAATAGGGTGTTATGATGTCCCAGTAGGACATGGTGATGTCACAGCAGGAGTAGTAAAACAAAGAAAAGGAAGGAAAAGGAAAAAATTTCAAACTTCCATCTGGTTTTGTGTGTGTAAACTAGTATTAAAAGAAATAGATAAAAAATTACAATTCTCCCAATATATTGAGACTGGAAAAGAGTTCACAAAAGCCTGAAAATGCAAATGTTACATTCAAGTGAAGGCATTTTTTAGCAGAAACAATTTGAAACATAAATCTTAGAACTCTGAGTCCAGTACTTTTTTGGGGCTTCGTGCTGTATGAAGGGTAGAAGTGTGGCTTGGAATATCTTCTAATCATAATTAAGGTAAACATAGGTTGTGATTGGGCTCTAATGGAGCATCATGTGATCAAAATATAAATTATGAGCTAGTTATGTCGCTTTATAATGTCAGAATGCGGGAAGAGTGAGATCCTAATGGGGGTATCCTGAGAGCACAGGAGAGAATTGTGATGTCATAATGGGATATTTTATATCACAATAGGGAATTTGGAGGTCACAGTGGGGTATAGTGACAGCATAAAAGAATGGCATGATAGCATGATAAGCACACTGAGACCATGAAGAGGACAATGTGAGAACATAATG